>BQNB010092393.1:0-26629 GCA_026074375.1 Tanacetum coccineum | reverse complement strand
GGTTTTACTGATGTCAAGACAGCAAGCACACCTATGGAAACTCAAAAGCCTTTGCTCAAGGATGAAGATGGTGAAGAAGTAGATGTTCATTTATATAGATCAATGATTGGTTCATTGATGTATCTTACTTCTTCAAGACCTGATATTATATTTGCAGTGTGTGCCTGTGCAAGATACCAAGTCAACCCAAAAGTGTCACATCTTCATGCTGTGAAAAGAATTTTTAGGTACTTAAAAGGTCAACCAAAATTGGGCCTTTGGTATCCAAAAGATTCACCTTTTGATTTAGTAGCATACACTGATAGTGATTATGCTGGAGCAAGCTTAGATAGGAAGTCCACAACAGGAGGTTGTCAATTCTTTGGGTTTAGATTGATTTCATGGCAGTGCAAGAAGCAGACTATGGTTGCTAATTCCACAACAGAGGCTGAATATGTAGTTGCTTCAAGTTGTTGTGGCCAAGTGCTTTAGATTCAAAATCAATTGCTTGATTATGGAGATTCTAATGAAAAGAAGCTAATTCAAATGATCAAGATTCATACTGATAAGAATGTTGCAGATTTGCTTACAAAAGCATTTGATGTAAGTAGATTTCAATATCTAATTGCTAGTATTGGTATGCTGAATCTCTGAAGTCTTGATTAAGGGAAGGATGTTTGGATTGGAATGGAAAAGCTGCTAAGGATGAATTTAGAGTAAGTGCTCGTAACTTAAAAGTTTTTGCTGTTAAGTATAATTAATACTGTTAGTTATACTTAATACTGCTAAGTTAATACTGTTAGTTATACTTAATACTGTTGGTATAATTAATATTGTGAGAATTGAGAGAGTTGGTGAGAATAAAAACAGAAAAAGAGATGTTTGAAATAAAAACAGACAGAGTGATTTAGTAAGAAAAAGAATTGTGAGAATTTGTGAGTTGAAAAACTGTGTGAGATAAAAACAGATAGAGTTATTTGGTAAGAAAAAGAATTGAGAGATGTGGTGAGTTAAAAAACAGAAAGAGAGATGTGTGAAATAAAAACAGAAAGAGAGAATTATGAGCAAAAAGAATTGAGAGAAATCAAAAACAGAAAGAGAGAATTGTGAGCAAAAAGAATTGAGAGAAATCAAAAACAGACAGAGAGAATTGTGAGCAAAAAGAATTAAGAGAAATAAAAAACAAACAGAGAGAATTTGTGAGCTAAAATGTTAATTTGATGATGGAAAAGCTTATTAGAATGGAATTGGAGTTAATGCTGGTGATTCAAAGTTAATGCTGCTAGGCATGCACTTACTACTGCTGTGGAAAGTTAATGCTGCTAGGCATAAACTTACTACTACTGCTAAAAATTAATGCTGCTAGGCATAATTTACAACTGCTGGTGAACGTTAATGCTGTTGAGGGTATTTTCATAAATACTTCGATTAAGGGTTTTAGTCAATCATTTAATCAATTTCAATCTTTCATATACTCTCTAATCATAAACCCTAACTCAATTTCATCATTCATCATCAAAACCCATCACAATGACAACCCTACCGTTTGCTGATACACACAATTTAGTCAGGTTTTTGGATAAACCCGCTAAAAGTGAAGGGTTTGAACAAATTGTTAATTTTATGAATGCAAGTTCTATAAGATATGCTTTAACCGTTAATCCCACAATATATACTTCGTGCATTCAACAATTCTGGGCTATTGTCAAGGTGAAAACTGTTAATGGGAAAGTTTAGTTACAAGCCCTAGTGGATGGGAAGAAGATTATCATCACTGAATCCACAATAAGGAGAGATCTTCAACTGGAAGATGCTGAAGGTAATGATTCTCTACCCAATGCTGCTATTTTTGAACAGCTTACACTTATGGGGTATGAAAAACTTTCTCAGAAGCTTACATTTTATAAGGCTTTTTTTCTCCTCAATGGAAGTTTTTGATTCATACAATTCTGCAATGCCTAAGTGCTAAGACTACTACATGGAATGAATTTAGTAGCACAATGGCTTCTACAATTATCTGCCTAGCCACAAACCAAAAGTTTAACTTTTCTAAGTATATTTTTGATAGTATGGTGAAGAATGTGGATAATGTGAACAAATTTTTGATGTATCCAAGAATTGTACAAGTGTTTATGAATCAACAAGATGGTGATATGTCAAATCATAAAAGGATTTATGTTACACCCTCCCACACCAAGAAGGTTTTTGGGAACATAAAAAGGGAAGGAAAATGTTTTTTAGAAGAGTAACACCCTTGTTTCCAACAATGATGGTACAAGCTCAACAAGAACAGGGTGAAGGTTCAGTAAATCCTACTGATCCCCAACACACACCCAATATTGCTCAACCATCATCATCTCAACCACAAAAGAAACATAAACTAAGGAAGCCCAAGAAGAAGGATACTTAGATACCTCAATCTAGTGTTCCTAGTGACAATGTAGCAGAGGAGGCGATTAATGAGGAGAATGTACCTACACATTCCAATGATCCACTACTCAGTGGTGAGGATAGACTAAAACTTGAGGAATTGATGGCACTATATACCAACTTACAAAACAGGGTTCTTGATTTAGAACACACAAAGACCACTCAGGCACTGGAGATTGACAGCTTAAAAAGGAGGGTCAAGAAGCTTAAGAAGAAGCAAAGGTCAAGAACTCATGGGCTTAGAAGATTGTACAAGGCTGGTTTAAGTGCTAGGGTTATATCTTCTAAAGATGAAGGTTTGGGTGAGGAGGATGCACCCAAACAGGGGAGGAAAATTCATGATATTGATGCTGATGAAGACATCACCTTAGAGAATGTTCATGATGAAGATATGTTTGATACATGTGTTTTT
The DNA here is from genome assembly GCA_026074375.1 of Tanacetum coccineum. NCBI lineage: Eukaryota > Viridiplantae > Streptophyta > Magnoliopsida > Asterales > Asteraceae > Tanacetum > Tanacetum coccineum. Next base: position 23,808 of record BQNB010092393.1, on the reverse strand, counting down.
AATGATGAATAAATGTTTGCAGGACAGGATATGACTGAAAAGGAAATTAGTACCGCTGATCTAGTTGCTACTGTTAGTGAAGTTGTTACTACTGCTAATGTTGAAGTTAGTACTGCCAGTCCAATTGCTGCTACAATAGCTACTGTTGAACTTACTTTGGCTCAAACACTGGCAGAGTTGAAGAGTGCACGACCCAAGACAAAAGGGGTTGTTATGCAAGAGCCAAGTGAAACAACAACAACAGCAACAACAACAACAATTCCTTCAAAGGACAAGGGTAAAGGTATAATGGTTGAAGAACCTTTGAAGATGAAGAAGAAATATCAAGTCCTATTTGATGAACAAGAAGCTATAAGGATACAAGCTCAATTTGATGAGGAAGAGAGGATTACAAGAGAAAAAGAAGAAGCCAATGCTGCCTTAATTGCACAATAGAATGATATTCAGGATAAGGTTGATACTGACTATGAGTTAGCTTAAAGGCTGTAAGCAGAGGAACAAGAAGAGGTGACAATTGAAGAAAAGTCTAAACTGTTTCAACAACTCTTGGAGAAAAGGAGGAAACACTTTGCAGCAAGAGAGAAGAAGAAAGGAGGAATAGACCACCTACAAAAGCTCAACAAAGGAGTATAATGTGTACATATCTAAAAAACATGACAGGATGGAAGCCCAAAGACTTAAAGACTAAGTCTTTTACCAATGTTCAAGAGTTATTTGATAAAGCAATGAAAAGGGTAAACATATTTTTTGATATGGATATAGAATTGGTGGGAGGTAGTGAAGTAAGAGCAGAAGATAGTGAGACAATAGCATAAGAAAACAACTTAAAGAGAGCAGGTGATGAGCTAGAACAAGACAAATCAAAGAAGCAGAAGTTATATGAGAAGGTGGAAGCAAAAGTAGATGATGCTAAGGAAGCTGAAAAGCTTAAGCAATGTTTAGAAGTCGTTCTAGATGATGGAGATGATGTAACTATTGATGCTACACCTTTGTCTGTCAAAATTCCAATTGTTGACTATAAGATCTACCAAGAAGGGAAGAAAATCTTTTTCAAAATAATCAAAGCAGATGGAAAGACTCAGATGTACTTAACTTTTACTAAGATGCTTAAAAACTTTGATAGAGAAGACTTGGAAGTTCTTTAAAGGATAGTCAAAGCTAGATTTAAGAAGACAGAGCCAGTGAATTACATGGATACTTTCTTACATCTTATTTTGAAGACTATGTTTGAACATCATGTTAAAGATAGTATATGGAAGAATCAACAAGGATTAGTTAAAGTGCTGAATTGGAAGCTTTTTTATTCTTGTGGAGTTCATTGTTTAACAGTGCAGACCATACCATATTATCTATTGGTTGAGAAGATGTATCCACTTACAAAGCAGACACTACATTAGATGTTTAATAATGTGAAGCTTCAAGTTGATTATGAGAGTGAAATGACATATGAGCTTCTTAAATTGGTCAAGAAACAACTTAAGGAAGGCTATGTACCTCAATAAAGTGTTTGGAAGCATCCTCCTGGTGATTGATGAAGCTTTTAATGAAAATTGATGCTTTTGAAGAAGAATATCAAGTTTAGGAGAGGATTGTTAGGATTAAAAGTCCCTTGATGCTGTTTGGAAGTTACTACTTGTCACACCCCTCTAAGGCGGAAATGTGAGGCGTAAACAAGAATGGATATCATCACAACACATGGTGTCTATATAGAGAATACTAAAATGAAAACTAAAGTAAAGCAAAGACACAAAGTGTCATAACAATACCCAAACCTAATAGGTGTCCTTTATAATGAGAAAGAGGTATCGTCAATAATGACATGCAAAACATAATACAACAATTCATGCTAAAAGCATTTATCCCAAACAAAAGCATAAAGGAATACTCAAGCGTCTTACGGTCTCTTCTAGCCACTTCGCTCAATCTTAGCACCGCATAAAGCTCACTAAAAAGGATGCTTAACGTCTACATCAAAGTTGAGCGAGAATCATAGGTTACGTCTTATAACAAATATCCCAAAATAAACTTTCAATTAGCTGCTGCAATTACCAAAACAATTCATGACACCAATTAATCACAACGGGACGGAACGTGCCTACGATCCATAATCATATCAACTACATATATGCGCTACATAGCCTCATATTAGCTCACGCAGTCTTACCACCGTCACAACCTCGTTTTGCCATTATTGGGATCCCACATTGCCAAAATATTATATTCGCTACACAACGGGACCGGAACGTGCCACGATCCATATTACACATAACTACAGCAATCTTAAAAAACATTTTAACACGACAACAAGACAAGCATCATTCTCACCCCAAAATAACATGAGAAAAAGGGGCTATGAAACTCACATTTGCTTAGCTTTCCAAAAGATTCCAACAAAAATAACTCGTGTTACACGCTACTAAACCAAAAGCTTAATGCACATGTAACAATCATATGATGGATGTATAAGGTGTTCTATTAACCCCATGGGTCAACCCGACACCATTCCCAACTTTAACCACTTCATTAACAAGTTTTACTAGTTAGTCATATATTGTTCAAAACTACAGAATTTTAACGTGACTTAACGTACTCAAAACATCTACTTACCGACCTCCATAATTCATACCAAAAATAACCTATGTTCATTTATGAGTATATTAACTACCTCATGATTCCCAAGAGCCATTTACATGCACAAGTACTCCTAAGAAAATCAAACTTCAAAACAGTCCCAATTCGGATCTGTTTGCACACTAAAACGTTTGGACCTAAAAACCATACTTAGACTCCAAATCAGAAGCTCTCCTTTGGGGGATTTCTAATAGACACATAGAACTAAACTCCTGTAGAAGGTCTAAGCTAAATTCGAATTTTAAGTGGGGGTTTTATACCTCGTAATCTGACCTAAATCTGACCCGTATTTACTGCTTTGACAACTTTTCTTGCAACCAACGTTTGAATGACTTCCCGACCTCAAAAACCTTCGAGGCTGGATGTTTTGGAAACTAGACTCTTGGAGCTACATCATAGGCACCGGAAACGTGACAAAAGCTATTACCATCATTGAGATATCAGCCAAACAACACAGCCCTAAATTCTGCCCCAATCTAAATCAAATTCTAACGGATCTAAACTTAACGAATACACCCAAATGATCCTATTAAAACCCTAATCATTATACTACATGTTTTTATATCATTAATTACAGATGTTATGAAACTCTAATTATCCATCATAAGAATTATTACATATTTTTAATAATAATTAACTCAAAGGATTATAATTTATACCTTAAATCTTCGAATCTTGAACACAAAAATCACCAAACTTGAAAAAAAAAATTCTTCTTCGTCCTTTGATAAAATTCGGCTGGGGACAAATAAAAACAAGGGGGAGAGGGGTTTTGGTATTTTTTAAGGTTTTCAAAAAGGTTTAGGATAGATATACTTTTACTCTAATTTTAATTTAGAAGTAGTTTTGTTTTCCTTTTTTTTCTCCTTCTTTTGGCGATTTCCCTCTTTATATAAATATTTTTTATATTTTTATTTTTTTTATTTATCTGTTAATATTACTTAATTATTTGCATTACCTTAAGTTTTTATAAAAACCTAAGCTTATTTGAGTATACCTTTTTGCGTAAACGCAATTTACTAGCTTTTCCTAAATTAAATAACTTTTCTATTTTTATTTAACCCTAAACCTTTCCAAAACATATAAGAATTTCATTTCTTTCATATTCTAACTACTAGAACCTAATCTTATCCTAATATTACTAACACATAAATACGTATACATATAATTACTTACACAATTAACGCGAAACCGCTTCAATCACCAAAATCATTTCCTTGTCACTAAAAGTGAACGAAATGAACTCGACAAAATCTAACACAAATCCAATCTCAATGAGATGATCAAGCTAAATAGATTGATTATCAAATCTCACATATCCGACACAACACATAACACATATAAAACATAATTACACATAACCTATTCATTGCAAACAGTATACATAAGTCAACTAATAGTGTGTCTACTGCTCATATCATCAATGGTTGTCACAGTATCCCCTCCTTTAGGAAATCTCGTCCTGAGATTTAACCAAAAGGTTCAACTCTATCATTACCAAACAATTAATCGAGGATACTTATCTTTCAAGTAGTCCTCCCATACCCATGTTAACTCAAAGTTACACTTTGAATTCCAATAACTTTCACAAAGATATCTTACGAGCCTAACAGACTTTGCCTGCCTCATAAAAGGGTACGCATAGCAGCATAACCGCTCTAAACGAAAAGAAACATCCAACTACCTGAACCTCACCCGTTATCGAGGAGACTCATCAAAAACCTTAAGTTACGTAACAACTTCATTTACAACCCGGTCTCGCAAATCATCAAACAAGAACTGTCTTGAACCCAACTTATAAGTTGTTACAAAGCCTAACGTTTTTGAAAAATCGGCTCGACTTCGAGTTTATTCATAAAATAACTTTTAACCAATAATACACAAAACATTATCAAGGGCATACTAAGGTCTACAAGAAACCTTATGTATCCAACTTTAACTAAAAACTCCCAATGATCCTTTGCTCAACAAACAAGTGTGGATACTCAGTTTACCTGAAGTCCTAAAGACCTCGCTTCGAGCCCAAATGGACCCTTTAACTACCACCTCAATTCTGAATATCTGATTTTAGTAACACTCTTACTTCCCGGTCACTATTGTCTCAATAGGTTCCTCAACAATGAAGAGTTTTGTCAACCTGATTCAGATCCAATGGCACATGCAGGACTAGCATACTTGCCAGACATTGTTCTTTTAGTTGATCATGTAACGTGTCATGTAATCCACTCAATTCCTCAGGCTCAATCTCAAATATGATAAGCTAGACTGGGGGGGGGGGACTGACTCTTTCAAGAATCTCTAATGGCCCTACATACCTCGTGCTAACTTACCCTTTTTCCCAAAGCGAATTACACCTTTCCAAGGTGACACTTTTAGCATAACACTGATTTATACTAATAGTCAACTTAACGTTTGCGCTTATTATCAGCACAACTCTTTTGACGGTCTCTCGCTGCTTTGAGCTTCTCTTTTTATCAACACCACTTTATCAGTCATCTCTTGAACCAACTCAGGTCCAATCAAACTACTTTCCCCAATCTCAACACATAAAACAGGCGACATACACTTCCTTCTATATAATGCTTCAAACGAAGCTCTCACCAAATGCTTAATTGATAACTACCACCAAAATCTTTGTATAACCAATTGCCCTCATTTATCTTCCAAGTCTGGACTCATAGTTTACTTTATCCATCCGCTGAGTTGTTTAAGCAGTACATCAAATCCAATAGTGTCTCTAACTCTTCTGCAGCGTCTGGCAAAACCACGAGGTAAATCAATCCAAAATTTAACTAGACGATTTAAATAAGAAAAGGTAAACACACAAAACTCTATAAATAAAGAAATAGTGGAATAATTGAAATCATAACATGACCTGAAAAACATGGGGTGTTATAGTCTTCCCCAGTTAAATGAGCCTTATACTCAAGGCTTAAGATGCGACACTTGACGACGGCGCGGTCTTGGTGAAGAGATGTGGGTATTTCTGTTTGAATTGATCCTCATGTTCCCAGGTAATATCAGGACCTCGTTTAGAGTTCCATCTAACCTTAATGATGGGAATGCGACTTCTCTTCAATTATTTGATTTCATGATCCATAACTTCTACTGGTTCTTCCACAAAGTGGAGCTTGTCATCAACACGTAGCTCTTCCAACGGAATCACAAGTGATTCATCAGATAAAAACTTCTTTTGATTTGACACGTGGAACATGTTATGAACTCGGCTTAATTGTTGTGGTAGCTCAAGTTTATAGGTAACAGTTCTGACTCTCTCGATCACCTTAAAAGGACCAACATACATAGGGTTTAACTTCCCCCGTTTGCCAAAACGCACAACTCCTTTCCAAGGTGAAACTTTTAACATGACCCTGTCACCAACTTAGAATACCATTGGTTTACGTCTAATGTTTGCATAGCTCTTTTGTCGGTTACGAGCGGCTTGGATTCTGCTTTTGATTTGAACGATCTTCTCAGTGGTTTCATGAATATTTGCAGGACCAGTAAGCTGAGCATCTACAACTTTTGCCCAACAGACGGGTGATCGACACTTTCATCCATACAGTGCCTCAAATGGTGCATCCTTTATGCTGGTATGGTAACTGTTGTTGTAAGAGAATTCCACTAACAGTAAGTGTCTATCCCAATTCTTTCCAAAGTCTAACACGTAAGCGCGTAACATGTCTTCCAAAGTCTGGATAGTCCTTTCACTTTGACCGTCAGTTTCAGGATGATAGGCTGATCTATTTTTGATTCAACCCTTTATAAATATAAATAAATATAAATATATAACAAGGATCAAAATCCACAAAATCAATGAAACCGGAAGTAGTATATGATGTTCCCGGGTCGTAGTCTCAACGAGGAGTGAATTGGAAAGTCGAAAGTCGGTTTGATATTTGATGTTTGAATGAAAAAAAATTTGGACTTGGTTTTTCTAATTAAAAGGCAAAAACAATTAAGGAAAACCTAAAAACGAAAGCTAAAATGATTTAAACCTAAAACGGGAACGGAAACGTAAAAATGCGAGTTAAAAAAACTAAATTATCAAAAACTAAACCCTAAATGATTTTTTAAAGTTTTAATAATCCTAAATTACTAAATTAAAAGAAATATTAAAGAAAATTCTAAAACGAAAACGTTTAAAGTTAAAAAACGAAGAAAACGAGAACGGGGTACGAAACCCGTTCTTTAAAAAATGAAATTTTGCAAAAACAACCCTATGAGAGCAAATCTATTTTTCCTAAGTATTATATGATAAAAGAAATTTTTGAAAAAAAGAATTATATTTTTTTGAGTTTTTTATATTTTTTTATGAATTAAAAACGGTTTTAAACTAAATAAAAGATTAAAAATAGCAAATGAATTTGGAAAAATCCCAAAAAATACAGAAAAGTAGCTGACAGAGTGCTGAATACAAGAAAAATAAAATGGCTAAAAGTTGGCTTAAAAATAAGCCAGAAATAAGCAATTCGTGCTTATGGGCTAAGAAAAGGTTATAAGATTAATTGTGCAAACTCATACCGGATGAGCTATTGTAGCACAATGGTATGAGTTTGTAAGTGTGGGACGTTTGTGAAAGGGGGGAGGTCCAGGGTTCGAGCCTGGGCCTCTCTCTTTTTATAAAAACTTTTTTAATTTTTTTTAAAACTTATAAAGCACACAAAAATAAGCTATATTAAAAAAGACATTTTTTTACAAAACTCACAATAAGCAGGAAAAATAAGCAAAAAATATGGGCAGACAAGCTTTTAATATACTAAGGAATAAGAAGCTAAACTAGTGGGATACTAAACTGCAAATAAGCAAAGGGAAAAGCACAAATAAGCCAAGCTAGACAATCTATACTACCTAATAAGCAACTACAATCAATAATAAGCCAAAGAATAAGGCAAATAAGCCAGAACAAGCAAATAAGCACTTAGGCATAAAGTGCAAACAAAGCAGCCTAGGGGACAGACTTTGGGCTTATTTTTAAGCCCAAAGAAGTGATCTTAATGGCTTAAGGCTTATAGGGGCTTAAAGGCAGTCCTAATGGCTTCTAGAAAAATGCAAAGAGAATACAAATAAGCCAAGAAAAAAGGGTGTCAAATGGGTTGTTTTGCACCAGGGCAATTTTTGGTTTCCTTTAAAGAAAAATAGCAATTAGCAAACCACTAAATAAGTTGGAACATAAGCTTGAAATTGAAAGGCAAGTAAAAACAGATTGAGACAAGCTCCTAGTGAGCTTGTGCTCCAAAATCTAGACTCTAGAAACAATTTAATCTAGCTGAAAACAGGCTTTGAAAAAGGGGCTTTAAGACTAAATTGATGACTTAACAAATATTGACAGATTTTGAAAGCATAGAGGTAAACTTAAAAGTAAACTTATCCTACTGCATTAACACTTAAAAAGACACACAAAACAGGTTTTAAAATTGCTTTTAAAAGACTAATCAAATAAGTCTTTGAAATTTGTTTTGTCAAGACAGATTTAAAAGACCTATTGGTAAAAACTCAAAACCAAACCTTAAGACCTTAAAATTTTTGAAACTAAATGTAAAACAACTTAAAAAGACTTGTCAAGGGTGGCCAAATGACCCAATGGGTTTAAACACAAAATGACCCGTTTTAAACCACTATGCCAAACACCCCTTTAACTATCTTTTATGAAAATTTTATACTAGAAATATGAGATTAAAAACTAAAACCTTGACTACCAGATAATCATTAACTAATATTAAGCCTAATAAACAGGATTTAACAATTAAATCAACAAGAACAACATGATTTAAGACTATGCTAATTTTTTTTTTTACTTTTTTGATAGTTTTTAAGAAAACAAGTAAATTGAAATAATTAAACTAATACCTTACTTTTTAAACTTTGAATAGCAATAATAAGATAAAATAATCAGTAATAAGCTGGTAATAAGCAGACAATAAGCATGAAAAGCTTAAACAAGAAATAAAGCAGAAAATGATAAAAGGAGTGTGTACCTCAACCCCTTGCTCAAAACAGGAGTTATACAACCTAAATAAGATCTAAACCCTACCCTTGCTTATAAATATGCTCTACTATATTCCCCATAAGCTCTTCCATTACAGCTTATCATCCAATAACTCAAAAATTTCCAAATTTATTTTAATGTAACAGTAGTTCACAAAACCTTTGAATAAGTTTAAAACAGTTCCTATAATGCTTAAAAGAGCTTATAAGAATGACTTGTAAACACACAACAACTTGAATGCATAAGCTTAAAAGACAGAATTTGCAAACTTGAAAAACTAAAATTTCATTAACATAAAGTGATTACAAGAACATTTAAAAGTAAATTAAAACTATTCCTCTAAAAACTACTTACTTCCCTGCCACAATGGCTTACAAAGAACTATATATAGAATCGACTAAGTCTTGAGCATCTTTGGTCTTTTGTCCTCTTCTTCATGTGTTTCTTCAGAGAGGGAAAACACAATATGTTTTTGTTGTGTGAGAGGAGTCTTAAAGTCATCTTAGCCCTTGTTTTTGCTGTGAGGGGAATCAAAGCCCTAATCCTGGCCATTGATTTGGCTTGCTCCCCAATCCAATTAATCACGGCCCTTGATTTATCTTGGCCAATGGTGTCTTCTAGGATTTCCATAGTGGACAATGTCCCATGTGATGGTGGGGTGAGTTGTGGGGTTAGGTTTTTTAGGGATGGGAACAGTAAACGAGGTTGCAGGGGAGGTTTGAAAGAGACAGTGAATAGTACTTAGGGTTTTGGCGGGTTGTTATGTTTTGAGTTGGGGCAGGGTAAGGGTTTTAGTTTATGGCAAAAAGAGTCCCTGAGTTTGTATCATTGTGTTACATAGATGGTCCCTTGTGTGATTATAGTTTGAAGGGATTGGCAGGATCAGTCCTCAAGAGTTATTAGTTGGTTTTCATGGTTAGTCCTTAAAGGACTAACGCCAGTTAGGGTCAAAGGTGTAACATTCCGTATTTTCAGGTCATTTACGACGTCATATATTTCACTAATTATTTTGTTTGCTCGTACGCGTTTACTTTTAATTTTAATAGTTAAAGTTAAATCGCGTAAACTAAAAATCAACAATTAACTTAAACGGACACCAAACGAATTAAAGTTTACGTCAAGCAAGCAATATATTATTTTTAGGTATACCCGGAAGCACCAAAACTTTTTCTACGCTTCAACAAATACCTACTTTTATACCCAATACCCAAAAATTTAACATAATATCTTATACATGCATGTATACATCCGATTTATAGATAAGAAACACAAAGATATTTATAGTTTGCAAAACATGTTCCTTAAAACCATGGGATAATCCCTTCTTTTTGAGACCAAGACTTTAAGGCTTCCTTAGTTTACTCATCTTGTCTTTGACTAGTCCTTAGGGTACTTAAGGCCTTAGCTAGTCATATTACACACACACTTCTTATTATCAAGGTGAAAACCACAAAAATTCTTCCTCCTCCTCCCCTTTAGCTCACGGCAACCACAACACCATCACCAAATCCATACCAAATTTTACTTATCACATTTACACACATTCTTACTATATATCTAAGATGTCCTAAGAAGATTTGAAGGCTTGGTTAAGTCTTTACAAGTGTTAAGCAAGATAAAAGGGAAGATTAGGGTTTAGGGTTTCAAGATCTTGCAAGCTTTGGTTTATAATCTAAACAAGGGTTTAGAACATATTTCTCATCATCATACATCAATATAAGGTTATATAAAACCCTTTATGTCTTTACATTTATCATTTTATGCATTTATATGTTTTATTTAGCAATATCACCATTTAGGATATGTTTGACTTATAAAAATGGATTTTCTTGTAAACATGATTTTATGAACTTATACACATGTTATATGGATGTAAATATGGATCTTGGACTCTATTATATGTAAGACAAGTATATAATAAGTTATGGAAAACTTGTAGTATTTTATTAAGTCGAAAAGTATATAAAACAAGTTTAATATAAATGAATACCTAATTATTATTAAGGGGCTGTTTTGGTTCGAAATCCAAAGCATGGATTTTATGTTTTATAAAAATAGTACGTCTCATGACGATTCCAAAATGATAAGAAACTCGAAAAACCGATTTATAACGAAAAAGATACGACGATTTCAAGTTTACGTTAAATATATACTTTTATAAAACTATTTTTATAAAAATTACTATTCACCACAGAAACTTATATTTTTAAAACATCAATAAATCGATAAAACTTTTAAATACGAAGACATGCTCGAAAGAATCGCTAAAAACGGAGTTAAAACGAATAAGTTACGACATTTACGAGATTTACGATAACTAAATCTATAAAAATAAATATATAACTGTTATGAACAGTAAAAATCACTATTCATCAGAAAACTCAGATTTTGAAAATGTTATATTTTGATAACTCGTCTTAATACGAAGGCGTGGACGTAAGAAACGAAAGAAACGGACTTAAAACGAGAAAGTTACGCCAGTTTTACTAAAGTATACTTATAAACGTTTTTACTTTATAAATATGATTTCACTAAAACGATTAGATGGTGATGTAGCTATATAGAATTATATGTGGTATTAGTTAATCAAAGTACTATATTACTAGGGAGTTTCATAATGAGGCCTCTTCGGGGTGGCGTATCGACGAGTTGTTGGATTTACGATTTAAAGTGTCCTAGCTCCTCATACGTCACTACATGACCTCTTAATTATGATAGCCCGAACGATAGTATGATGAGCTATACGACCTATAAATAATCAAAGTGTTTAGTACTTATACGACCTATATTGGATTAGGTTGCATTCGATCGTAAGCGTGACGCATTTTCTATTGTGAATACTTGTTGATTACCATTCACTCGAGGTGAGTTCATAGCCCCATTTCTATCTACTTGTTTTAATTAAACCATTTTAAATTAGATTAATCCTAGAGAAATTGACAAGAATATAAACACTTTATTTCTTACAATCTTTTAGGTTTCATATGTAATCATGGTGACACAAGAACTAAACAAATTAAGACTTACCTATGGAATGAGGGAGGAGTACAAATCAAACACCAAGAACACACCAAACATTGAAGATCAAACCACATCAAGATTACTCAAAAACACCTAAACCTTCTTCTTCCTTGAAACTTTGATGGAAGAATACACAAAATTATGGAGTAAGAATTTTGAGAGAATGATGAGAATGGGAGAGAGGGGGCCGAATTTATAAGGATGAAGAGAAGGGTGGACAAAATCTTTTATAACTTTAAAAAGATTACACATGTTTATCTTAACCCCTTTACACTCTTTTCCTAAATAAGTTTCATTACAAAAATAAAAGATTTTGGTGTATAATCACCTATAGGGGGCGGATTTAAGAGATAAGGAGGGGGAACAAAATATTTTTTTCCCTTTTTAAGATTGCACAAAAATACTTATTAAAACCTTTTAATTCTTATCCCTTAAAATAGGTTCTTTTAACAAAGGAAAGTAAATATACAAAATAATCAAATTACAAGTTATATTATTATTATTTTTTTAACAATGGTCAGCCATATATGTACATATATATATTTTATATATTTAAAAAAAACAAATACCTTATGTTATATCTCTATAATTTCCCAAAATTATAACCTAATGTTTTAATTTTAAATGCTTATTAATAAACTTTAGGTTATATTCAAAATTACCAATATGAAATGAAATTTAAATTTTTGCGTTTTACAGTGAGCCTTGTCTTTCCTACCCTTCATAGTGGGACTGCCCATATTGGCCTTATCAGTAAGAAAAGTGTGGATAGCTTGTACAAATTCTTCCCACATAAGTTCAGCGTAATCAACATTAGAGCTTGTAATAATTCCCCAAAGCATCTGAAGAACTGGATATTTGGGCCTATCATGCCCTGAAGTCTTGTCGGTGAGACATTGGTTGATCATAGATAGTATCGCTTTCCAAGGCTGAGAAAGGTTATTCACCACCATTCTTGACACAAAGTGAATAACCTCTGTATACCCTAGTTCATTCACGAAGTCCATAATAGCCTCACCTGACGGAGGTGACACAAACTACTGAGCTTGATCAACGGGTGTTATCTCTAAAGAGCCTCAGAAGATTAGCATCCAATACGAATCGGGATTCATCCAGCTCAATACTGTAAACTCCAGTCTTGGCCTCATATAAGAGCTTGTTTCAGAATTGTTGAATGTAGATAGCTGGAACCGAGGCTGAGGCCGTAAATGCCCTAAAGAAGTTTGTATTATGTAGAATGTCTACAGAGATCTGAAAGATTAGATTCTTTTGCTTCTTTTGAATATCCAAGACATAGTTGCTCTTTCCAATAGGCACCTATGCAGCAAATGGGAGTATCTGATCATCAGATTTTAGGGGAGCAGGAGCGGAAACATTCTCATCAGCCATTTTGTCTGCACTTGATTAACAAAGACAGGCACAAATGACATGTTCTACCATTGTTTCTTGTATTATGTTTTCTTTTGAAACAATAAGGACCTATTATGTAATAGTTAGTTAGCTTTGTTAGTAAGCTAGGGTTTCTTGTAACCTTCCTCTATTATATAAAGAGGGTAGGCGTCTAGGTTACAAGTAATCCATTCATTGTTAGACTTCTCCAATGAGAGTCTGAAAAACGCATAGAGCGTGTGTAGCATAGTAGTAATAGTAGTTTCTTTATTATGTTTAATAAAGAAAACCTTATTAGTAACTTTGATCTTGTTCTTAATTATTATTCCAGATCTTGGATTCACATATATTTGATGTTAGATGAGAACATTGACAAGCTACGATTGATTATGGAGAGATCAAATTGACGTTGGTCAAGGATATCCGATGAACACATACAAGTTAACAAGTCCCGGATGGGTGCTAACAGGTAATTGGGCCTTTGGATTGGGCCTTGAGAGGGTATTGGGACTAATGGGCAAAAACTTTGAGATTCTGGCCCAAACCGCTACCCACTTGGCACCAAACCGCTGTGAGGAGTGTTAATCAAACCTCTGTGAAGAGGAATGATCAAACCGCTAAGTAGCGGAATGATCAAACCGCCACGACCAAACAACTACGGATTATATATATTTTTTAATCAAACCGCTATGACCAAACAACTATGAATATTATATTCATTTAATCAAACTACTACCAGTTGAGAAAAATTCAAAATAGCGGTTTGGATTATTTTAATAATAAAAATATTCTTCCTCAAACCGCTACCTCGTAGCGGTTTGCATGTTCATAACATAATATTCATTTATCATCAAACCGCTATCAGGTATAATTATGCAAACCGCTATCACGCAACTTAAAGCAAATCACTATCAAGAATTTTAAAGCAAACAGCTATCAAGAATTTTAAAGCAAACAACTATCAAGAATTTTTGTGCAAACCGCTATCATGCATTTTAAAGAAAACCGCTATCAAGAATGTTTGGTAAACCTCTACTAGAAATGTAACACACAAACGCATTCGAATAACATTTCAAGCATTCTGGGGCGAGCATTAGTGGCATACACAACTTTCCTTAAACATAAGAAACATATCCCAAACACAATACAACAACAAACTACATTAGTTGACTTCCACAAGTCAAACTTTACATGAAAATAAACGGATCAGGCAAAACATAGAAGAGAGATCTCAAGCATACAATCAAATAGCATCATCAGACCTTAAACTACATATCCCAGCACTAAACATACCATTCCAAACACTCTATGGCATTTCGATTGAAAAACGAATTTAAACTAAGTCAAGGCATCCAAACGTGATAGATTTATGCTAAACTAGTAATGATCGAGTGAACTCTACACCTATGCTCACCCATCCTAATCACCAATCAACATATATCCATAACATTTAACGTTCGATGATATACGATCTAGAATGAAACATTTTGAGTGAGTTTTGGATCATTTAACTTCACCTAAGGCATCATTTACTAGCAGTGAACAAAGTTTTCGAGTTACCTTAGCAAGAAATCCAACAAAAATCGAGAATCAATAAATTCGTTCTAGGTGGCGGTTTGCGTGAGGGAGAATGAATTTGTGTGTTTCCAAACAACCAAATCGCTACCCTTTTATACCCATAGTATGGGATTTGGCAGTTTCAGCCCCTATGGTTTCTAACTACATTTATTTTTGGTTTTAAGTATTTTAAGGGTTAAGATAAGATACGGAATTTACACAAATGGTCCCTATAGTTTAATAAAGCAAAGAAACATTTAGCACATTGCACTTAAGTCCCTAAACTTTATAACAAGAGACAAAGATGGCCCTTTAAGTTAAACTACATTAACTCCCCCTCAAATTATAACCACTTTCAAATACAAAAACCTTTTCCATTAATTGAATGATGTGAACTAGAAACCTGTTTGATGTCATAAACTTGAAATCATTCTCCCCCTCAAACAATGACCCATTTTCTATTAAAAGAGCTATAGTCTTTGTTTGAGTTGAAAAGTTTATTTTGAAGAACCTTAATTGATGAAATTCGAGCAACACTTTACCACTGTGATTAACACAAATAATTTTTTGAAGAATCAATTAAGAAGAAAATTATTTGGTTATAAAAGGAAGACTTCTCTTCCGAAAGAGGAGAAACGCACTGAAACGTACATTAATCCTTGGATGCACGGATATTAAGTAATCCGTGCCCGGGAAAAATTAATTGCCTGTTGTTAGGAACATCTGTCTTTTTGGCGACATGCATTCTTCAGATTGAAAAGCGGGTTGCAGTCAGAAATAACAGCAAGCCATGAAGACATGTTTTGAAAACATTTTGAACTTCCGCTCGAACTTCATTTAAAGACCCGTGTCATTATTGAATGGCATTTCTAGGTCCGAAGTTATCGATTTTACAGAAGACGGTTTGAAAAATATTTTTGGTCTTTTCTTTGTTTGATTTTTATGGTTTTTATGGTTTAATTTTTTTGTTATTTTTGTTTTTGTGTTTAATTATATACAAATATACATAGGATATAGGAAGACCATCCTTTACTCCTCTTCTCCTTCCTGAAGGATGTTTTTAAGGTTTCTGGAGTCTTTACTCTTTTCATACCAAGTCGCGGAAGTAGAATATCGAACCGCTCTCTTGGTAATGCCTTAGTGAATACGTCAGCAAGCTGATAATCTGTCGTCACGAAGTACAATTCAACCACGCCCTTTTCAACCTGCTCTCTAATGAAATGGTGTCGAATGTCAATGTGATTGGACCTGGCGCGTTGGACATTGTTGCAGCAGAGAGCAATAGCACTGCGGTTGTCATAATACAGGAGAATCTTATTGAAGGCAAAACCGTAGTCTGTCAGCTATGACCTCATCCAAAGTATCTGAGCACAGCATCTAGACATGGCAATGTATTCAGCCTCTGTGGTTGAGATCGCAGTGCTCTTCTGTTTCTTTGATGACCAGCAGACTAATTTCTCTCCAAGGAATTAAGCACTTCCTGACATACTTCTTCGTGTATCCTAACAACCTGCATGGTCCGCATCTGCACAGGCTGTTAGTGCCATAGCGGTGTCTTTCGGATAACAAAGTCCCTAATTAATGGTTCCTCTGAGATACCAAAAGACCCGTTTAAGTGCTTCAAGGTGCTTTTTGGTAGGCGATGCCTAATACCTAGCACTTATACATACTGTGAATACAAGGTCGGGTCTGCTGGCTGTGAGGTACATTAGGGAGCCGACCATACTACGAAATCGAGTCTGGTCAACTGGAATCCCTAAGGGGTCCTCATCCAGTTTAAGTCGATCCACCATGGGTGTATCAACAAGGTCACATGAATCCATCCCAAATTTCTTTAATATTTCTAGAGAAAATTTTGATTGATTAATAAAAATGCCTCTAGGATTTTGAGAAACTTCCAATCCTAAGAAAAAAGACATTTGTCCCATCATTGACATTTAGAATTTAGAACTCATCTTATTGGAAAATATGTCATATGCTTTAGGGTCGGTCGAGGCAAATATGATATCATCTACATATATTTAAACAAGAAGAATATGTTTGCTTGTTTTCTGAGTGAATAATGTCCGGTCAACTGCACCCTTGGAAAACTTGTTGTCCAGAAGAAACCATGACAAGGTGTCATACCACGCCTTAGGAGCCTGCTTTAAACCATACAGAGTCTTCTTTAGACGATAAACATGTGTCGGATGGTCTGGATCAACGAAACCCTCTGGTTGACTAACATAGACTTCTTCATTCAACTCGCCATTAAGGAATGTTGTCTTGAGATCCATTTGATATATGGTCATGTTTCTACTGGCGGCATTAGCTATGAAGATTATTATAGCCTCAATGCGTGCAACCGATGTAAAGGATTCCTCAAAATCAATTCCCTCCTTTTGTCGATATCCCTTGGCCACCAACCTTACCTTGTTTTTCAGAACATCACCGTACTCATCAAGTTTAACTTTGTAAATCCACTTGAGAGCTATAATCATGACACAGTCTGGTCGTGGTACTAATTCTCATACTTGAAGTTGATCAAATTCGTGAATCTCTTCTAGTATGGCTTGAAACCATCAATCTTCAGTTATGACAGATTTGATGTTTTTTGGTTCGACTTTTGACAATACAGAGTTATATAAGTACCACAACGCATCGGTTGCAAGTTATTTTCTTGTGGATACTGGTCAAGAAGGATTGCCAATGACATTATCAAGCAGATGATCCTTGCTCCATTTCCCGAGATGATGAGGTGTTTGAGTGACATAAGTTGATTCTGCTGAACTAACATCCCTGGATGATGATGCTTCAGAACTAGGTTCTGGAGAAAACACGTTTACGAAGGGATCATTGTCAACAGGAGAAAGCGGATTGTCTTCCATGCTAGTAGATATAGCTGCAACGCCTTGTTGAAAACTTGGAGATTGTAATGCCGAAGATGACGATGAATGACTTAGAGAAGGTGCATCTTGATCAATGGTAGTAGATGAAGGTGTACCGGGTGAGTTGACTGGGACTGGAACTGTTGGAGCAGGGGAAACCGGTCTTTCAACACGAAGAGGTTCCAAGTATTCATCGAACATTGGTTGGAATAAAATCTCTAGTTCTTTATTTGTGGGGGTACATAAGGTGCTGCAGGAACCGGATTGGGTACGAGCCCTGAACTTATCTGTCCAGGCATCAGAAAAGTAGGTGTGGGTCCTGTATTGAGTTGCACAGGAGCCATTGGCTAAGACAGCTTGGTATGTGTTTAATTACACATACCTTTGACCTTTAAAAATGAGCTTAAATGACCAAAAACGTACCAAAAATACATTATATTTGTATGTTTTGCATTTGTATTGTGCAAGTAATGGATATCTAAGAAAATGACAAAAATCAAAGCCAAAATGACAAAACCGAGCACGAGAACGGAAAGAGCGTGAAGAAAAGTCAAAAATCAAAGCCAAGTCAAAAAGTCAAAGTCAACATAAAGTCAACCCCGACAAAGTCAAAGACGGAGCCAAAACCGAAGAAAAACTTAATGGGCCAACCCGTACCCATCTAATGGGCCGGAACAGCCCATTAAGCTTTTATTATGAAGACTTTTAAGGTTTTAAACCTTATATAAGCCCAAAACCCTTTTATACTTTAACCGACCCTATGTCAAGCCCAAACAAGGACTTAACAGCCCAACATATATACCAAACGGCCGTTAGAGTTTGTATCACCACAAGGACTTACCTTGCAACAACTCAATATAACCTCAGGGACCTTACTTGCCAAGTCCTCAAAGTAGTATTGCCACAAGGACGATCACTGCAATAACAAGTTACAAGATGAGGGGCCATTTGTGCCAAAGCTCTACACTTTCACCTTGTAATCAAAACACTGTACATCGTCCCAAATTTCCTGCCCCACCTCCATTTTTACTATTACACTTACCCCGAGGTTAAACCCACTTAAACCCACATTCTAGAAGCTAAAAGGAATGCAAGGGATGACGTTTTAGGCCTTGACACGTTGGCAATCCAAGGGAATGATTGCGTGGACACATCCAAGGGTTGTGATGGATTTAAAGAAGCACAAGATGATTTAAAGGGCCAAGATTGAAGCTACTTTTCCTCTCACACAAGAAAACCAAGCCAAGGGTCTAGGTCCTTCTATCCGGCCTATAAATAGAGGGCTTAACCCTTGTAGTGAGGCTGGGTAGTTTTTCTAAGTTTTTAGTCTCTTTTAATGTAATTTTTATTTAAGTTTTAAAGCTATTTGTATTTCCTTTCCTTTGTAAAAGTTTAAGTTTTTAATGAAATTTTGAGGTTTGTGTTTTTAAGATACTGTGTTTGATCATTTTATATAAGTTGTCAAGCCTTGAAAAGCTATGAAGCAGCTTATAGATCTCACCTAGAAGCTTCACTAAGCTTTTGGTTTCTTGAATCAAGCCTTGGTTTACTGTTTTATCACTTTTATTAACTGTTTTAATCATAGAAATCTAAAAAAATACCAAAAAAATAAATATAAAGAAGATCTCATGGAGCATGGTGTATTTTGGATGGCCATGGGTTAGTGCTTATGTGGATAAGCTATAGGATGTTTATGAACTGATTTGGGTACTTTAGTCATTCACAAAAGCTTGGACTTTTGTAAGTCTTCTTTTATCCATTTTTAGCTTATTTACTATAGAACTGCTTATTTGTGCTTATTGATTGTTCTTATTTGCTTATCTATGCTTATTAATGATATTTAGACTTAAAAACACCTAGCTTATAGTTTGAAAATTAGTTGTGCAAGTTTTTCTTAAATCTGTCTTAAAGAAGCTTAAAATTTGCTGATTTAAGTGTTATAAGTTAATCATTGTGTTTGTTATAAGTTGTTAAAGATCTGGTCTTAAGAGTTTGTTCATTAAAAATCAAGGAATCAAGTTAAAATTGGCAAATCTATTTTTAAAGGAGTGTTTGGTTTAACTATGAAAAGGGGTTAAAATGGGTCATATTGAGTTATGCCTTTTGGGTTATGATAGTTTAGTTTGAAACCATCATAAGAGTCAGCTGTTAAGAGTTTTTAAGCATTAAATTTCAAATTCTTAGTTTATAAAAGTTGTTATTTAAATCTTTCAAAGTTTTGACAGATTATGGTGTTCTTATTGTTTGATTTGTGATTTATAAGTTTGAATGCAAGGTTTGTGTTTGATTTAGTCTTAAAACAAGTTAGAAACCAAAGTTGTAGACTCTGCAAGTTTTGTTTAGATTTTTACCAAAACTGTCAAAGTGTTAAGTGTTAAAAAATTTAAGAAATGGCTTTTTCATTTGCTTATTGTTGCTTATCCTGAATTTCAAACTCCCTTTTGATTGTTGATATAAGTTCTTTGAGGTCTAAATTTAATCTATTTGTAGGTTATATAGTCATAAGGATCTGTTTGTTTGCTTATTTTTAAGCTCAAAATTGGTGTTTTGTTAAGATTACAAAAGTTGCAAAAATTTGTCTAAGTGTTGAATCTGTGTGAGGTACCCTTTTCATGAAGCTTTTTAAGTGCTTATTTGAATTTCAAAATGCTTTTTCATTGTTGCTTATTGTAGCTTTTTGGCCATTATTCTTAGTGGTATAAGTCACTAAGCCATAAGGATCCTTTTGCTAGCTTATTTTTGAGCTAGAAAATTTCCTCTTGGCCTTTTTGCTTATCAGTTTTGGCCAAAAAGCTATTTACTTATTTAGGCTTATTAGCTTATTGCTTTTGCTTATTCTAGGTTTAGTTTAGCTTATTAGGTTAGTTTAAGCCTAATTTAGCTTATTTCTTTCAGTCTAAAGCTTATTTAAGCTTATTTGCCTTATAGCTTAAAATCCTTAAGTTTCATAGCTTTTTGATGATTCTGCCTTTCTAGCTTAATTTGGTTGCTTATTTTTATTCAAAATTGCTTTTTAGGTATAGCTTATCATTTGTTTTAGCTTAATTCTCTTTTTGGTTTGCTTATTAGTGCTTAAATTTGCTAAACAGATAGCATTTTATAGTTTAGTATAGTTTAGCTTATCCTGCCCTTTTCAGCTTATTCTAATGCTTATTCGTGGTTAATAAAAAAGGTGTTTTTGTAAAAAGTGCTTATTTATTAGTCTTTTAAAAAACATTTGGGATTAGGGGAAGTCCTAGGTGAGCAAGGCTCGAACCCGGGACCTCACCCTTATCACCAAACGTTTTTACCACACACTCCTCTACCGCTAGCGCCCTTGGGACTTTTCCGTTAGATCTTGCAACATCAATTTATTTATACACGTTTTGACTCTCTTTTTATTAAGCGACTTTGCAGCTTATTTCTAGCTTTTTAAGGCTTATTCGATAAGCTAGCTTAACCAGCTTATTTTTCCTAGGACCCTTACAACATT
Organism: Tanacetum coccineum; assembly: GCA_026074375.1. Classification (NCBI taxonomy): domain Eukaryota; kingdom Viridiplantae; phylum Streptophyta; class Magnoliopsida; order Asterales; family Asteraceae; genus Tanacetum; species Tanacetum coccineum. Next base: position 2,882 of record BQNB010092393.1, on the reverse strand, counting down.
TAGGACTTTTCTGCATTTTTTTAGATTTTTCCTCCTTTATTTGTTGTTTTTCTTTATTTTTCAAAGTTTAGAATTTTAAAAAATCATTTAAAAATAGTAAATTAATTCAGAAAATTCCAAAAAATATAGTTTTTAGATTTAGAATAAATAGTTTTAGCTTTACAAAGTTTAAAATCTTTTTCATCATTTTTAGATTTTAAATTTCATTTTTAGCTTTTTTAAATTAATTTTAAGAAATAGTTTTTAATTATAAAAAGTAGTTAAAAATATTTTTCTGAGTTTTTATGATATTTTGGACTTTTCTAAAGTAGAAAATCATTTTTTGAAATTTTTAGGAATTAATTTGTCATTTTTTTAAAATTTTAAATAGATTAAATAGGTTTTAATTCATAAAAAATTATTAAAAAGCCAAAAAAATCTAATTTTTTTTTAGAAAATTTGCTTTTGTCATTTTAGATGTTTAGAAACCAAATTTTCATTTTTAGGGTTATTATTTGCCTTAGCTAGTTTTTAAGTCGCTTTTTAGGATCTCCGTTTTGCGTTTTTAAGTTTAAAATAGTCTTGCCTTAATTAAGTGTTTGCCTTAATTTTCTTGCAATCCTCGTTGGGGATAACGACCCGGGAATCATACTCCCAGATTACTATAATTGAGATTTTTTGATTCTCATTATTATATATTTATATATTTACTTATATTTATATATAGTAAAGGGCTTTCTATCAGTTTTTGGAGCCGTTGCCGGGGAGGTTATTTGTTATTTTCTTATAAAAAAAAATAAAAAAGATTTTATTTTAGTATATTCTATATAATTATAAAAAAAAATAACCAAAAAAATCAAAATTTAAAAAATCTGTCCATAAAAGAATAAAATTCTTATATTCTTTATAATACTTTCAATTGAAGTATTATCATTAATAAGTTCTCGAACCAAAGATCAAAAACTTACCTTTTGTGTCTCTCTCGAGGCACGGTTCACCTTTGAAAGTTAAACAAACTCTAAGAGGGGTATAAGGCGGGTTGTTCCTAGAACTTCGACCTAAAGGCAGAAAAGGTTTTTAATACGCTTCGCCGCTTTCCTACTCCCTCCGATACTTGTGCGTTTTTTCTCTTTGAAGTGTTACCGGCAGAAGCGGTGTTGATTATTAGGTTTTAAGTGTCTTATCTCACTTGTCCGATATTAAAATACATTGTGAAAAAAACCAAAAAAAATATAAAAAAGAGAAAAAAAAATTTGAAATAAATTTTTCTTTTTACATTTTAGTGCATGCGCACTCGTTCTCAATCTCGTAATTCTAACCGTCAAAACAACAAGTCCCACTGACTTTTGTTGAACCATTTACATCTTGTGGTACCATATTGAAAACTCAGCTTCCTCTCAGTAGTTACGATGGACGAATCATCGTTACTTTGGCTCAATTGCGTCGAAGCACACCGAGGGTTTCAGAGATGCCATCGTTGTGCCCGAGATCACCGCGGAAAACTTCTGGAGCTTTTAAGACGGTATCTGCTTACCTCGGTTCAAAACAAACAATTTTTTGGACATGACAAAGAAGACCCTCATGCTCACATCCGTTATTTCAACAAGATCACTTCTACGATGAAGTTCCCGAACGTCCCGAGTACGTCGGTAAAGCTTATGCTTTTCCCATTTTCCCTCGAGGGTGCCGAACCGGATTGGTTGAATAGAACCCCTTCGATTAATTCCACATGGATGATTTGTTTCAAAAATCATAAACAAATATTCTTCCCTCCTTCCAAAACACATATCTTCGAAATGATATCACGAGATTTTCAAACATCCGATTTGATGAACTTACGAGGCATGGGACCGATTCAATGATCTTCTTCGGGCATGCCCACATCATGGATTTTCGGAGTTACATCAACTCGATACTTTCTATAATCCTTTGAACTCTAATGATTAAGATTCGTTGAATTCAGCCGCGGGTGGTAACTTTTTGGATAAAATACCTTGTGCTTGCCTAAGAATCATCGAGGGCAAATCTAAAGTTCGTAATTCACGTAACAAACCGGTTGTTGCCAAAGTGAGTTCGAGCTCTTCTACCCCCGGTATTTCTCCCGATGTTGCCGAACTTAATGATATGGTGAAAGCTTTACTTCTCGATTAGAAAAACCAAACCCAAGCTCCCGCTCCCATGAAAGCGGTCGAGGAAAGTTGTGTTACTTGCAGTGGTGCTCATTCTTACCGAAATTGTCCTGCCACCGATGGCAACGTTTATCATGACAATATTCAAGAGTACGTCTCCCAAGCCACCGCGGTTAACTACAACCAATGAAATACTATTTACCGAGCCTCGATTGCTAATCAAATTCGACCTCCAGGTTTTCCTCCCGTTCAACAAAACCAAGGAAAAAACCAAAACCGTTACAACCAAAACCGGGGGACTAATTACAACCAAGGCCAAATTTATCGACCCCTGATTAATCAACCCCCAGTTCACCAAGCTCCACCTTACCAAGCTTCGGCTCCGCAAACACAAGGTGTGTCGAAGGATGATTTTCAAAACTACATCGAAGCTAATGATGCGGTTATGAGAAATATGCAAAACCAAACCCAAAACATGCAAAATCAAATGACCAATTTAACCGATTTGCTTACCAAGTTCATGAATTCCAATACCGCTTCTACTTCATGTTCAGGGACACTTCCTAGTAATACCATTACTAACCCGAAGGTAGATTTGAAGGGTATTACCACCCGAAGTGGTGTTGCTTATCAAGGACCCACGATTCCTACTACTTATTCTTCTCTTCCTAAAGTAGTGGAACGTGAAACCGAGGTAACAAAGGACACGGTGCCTCCTACTAATAACGGAAGTACCAAAGATGTCCAACCTATGGATGTCCAAGTTCAACCTCA
>BQNB010092392.1:0-26630 GCA_026074375.1 Tanacetum coccineum | reverse complement strand
TTTTAGGTTTACAAAGTTTAAAATCTTTTTTATCATTTTTAGATTTTAAATTTCATTTTTAGCTTTTTAATTTAATTTTAGGAAATAATTTTTAAATATAAAAAGTAGTGAAAAATATTTTTTGAGTTTTTATCACATTTTAGACTTTTCTAAAGTAGAAAATCATTTTTTGGAATTTTTAGGAATTAATTTGTCATTTTCTAGGATTTTAAATAGATTAAATAGGTTTTAATTCATAAAAAATTATTAAAAAGTCAAAAAAATATAATTCCTTTTTAGAAAATTTTCTTTTGTCATTTTAGAGGTTTAAAAACTAAGTTTGCATTTTTAGGGTTAATATTTGCCTTAGTTAGTTTTTAGACGCGTTTTTAGGATCCCCGTTTTGCGTTTTTAAGTTTAAAATAGTTTTGCCTTAATTGTCTTTAAGTGTTTGCATTAATTTTCCCATAGTTTTAGAAAACCAATCAAAATCTTGTTCCATTCAAGCATCGATTATCAAAACGACTCTCGACTTTCAATTGCATTGATTGATGTTTATAACGACCCGGGAATCATACTTCCGGATTTTCTACATTGAGGTTTTTGACTATCCTTATTATATATTTATATTTATTATTTATATATATTAAAGGGTTAGTTTCAAATACCGATCAATTCTTTTTGTGTTTTTATATTTATAAGAAAGTAGGTAAAATAATATATTGGAGAGGTGGTTTTGGTTTTAGCTATTAAACTAAATAAACTAACTACTGGTGATAACAATATAATAAAAGACTGTGTAAAGATTTTTCTTTTATTAGTATATATATAAGATAAAAAAAATCAAAAAAATTAAAAAATTGTCCTAAAAAGAAAAAAATATATCATCAATATAATGTTCTCAATTGGAACATTATCATAATAAGTTCCCGAACAAAAGATCAAAAACTTACCTTTTGTGTCACTTGCGAGGTACGGTTCACCTTTGAAAGTTAAACAAACTCTAAGAGGGGTATAAGGAGGGTCGTTCCAACGAACTACGACCCTAAAGGAGAAAGGTTTTTAATAGCTTCGCGCTTTCCTTCTCCTCCGCTCATTTGTGCGTTTTCTCTTTTAGAGGTTACGAGAATGCTTGTTGTTATTAGGTTTAAGTGTCTTATCTCATTGTCCGTTATTAAAATAAATTGTGAATTCATTGTTGAAAAACCAAAAAAAAATTAGTATAAATTTTCTTTTTATATTTTAGTGCATGCGCACTCGTTCTCAATCCCGTAATTCTAACCGTCAACAACAACAAGTCCCACCGACTTTTGTTGAACCATTTAATCTTGAGGAACCAATTAATAATCCTCCCGATCCTCCCGTAGTTACGATGGCCGATAATCGTACTATGGCGCAATTGCTCAAAGCACCACCAAGGTTACGAGGGATGCATTTCGTTGTTCCGAGTTCACGCGGACAACTTGAGCTTAAGCATGGTGGCTAATCTTGTCAAAATAACAATTTTTTTGGACATGACAAAGAAGACCCGCATGCTCACCCCTTTCTTTTATTCTAAAGTTACACACTTAAAACCCTAAAAACGGATTTGTATATATAGGAAAATCGTTGTGACGGCGTCGCGTGTTAATTGTGACGCCGTCATGAATAGAATATTCTAGATAATAGGTTGGGTCGTACAATCTGACGCCGTCTGGAGATATTGTGACGCCGTATGAGATGGGTTGTGACAACGTCACGTGTAATCTGTGACGCCGTCTCCAGCTTCTGAGTAGAAATTCTTGAGAGATGTTGGTGTAGGTTCGTAGTCTTGTCTATTTTTTCTCCAAATGAGCCCAAGTCACGTGTATTTCCTCCAAATGCCTTTCAAATGCTAAATACCTGAAAAGGAATGATTAAATACCTATTTTGGGCATAAATGCAGGATTTAGGGGGTTAAACGACCCCGAAAAAGTGTATAAAATGACACCTCATCAAAACGTCACCCCTTCCTTAAACAAATTATCAAAATTTGCGTCTAAAACCCTCTGCTGAGGGCGGCCCCCTGATTTAATCAGGCTGCTCTCATATCGATATGGGACCACCACCAGACGAGACATATGTCTGTCATCCCATTTTTGTTTAACTAAAAAACAAACACCCCCTTTGCAGCCATTAACGAACACGAACCCAAAACCCTCCAAATCTTAAAATCAACCATTAAAACTCAAATTGAAGATCAAATCAACACTAATAATCAATCCTAACATCATAAAGATCATCAATTGTAAGTCATTCCATCTAATTTCTTCTTAATTCGTGTCTAGGGTTTATCTTGAACACAAAATCAAAATTAGGGGTTTTTATTTTTCTTTTGATTATGTGCAATTAGGACTATAATAACACAATATATAACTATTATAACCCCCGTAGACATAGGAGTTGCATAATTGAGTGTGTTTGTCAAAAAAATTATATAAACAAAACCCCCAATTTTCTTTCGAAATTACTCACGTTAGGAACACCATAAAAATGCTTTAATGCATTGTTAATACACTCTAAAAACGTTTTTGCATTCATGCATAATGATCTCATGAACATCATTCGAAATATTTAATCAATGAATATTTTTGACATGTTTGGATGAGCAAAATTAAATAAAGGAGTGTTTGGGTTAACTCATAGGTTTTTCATTTAGAGTCGAGTTAACCGTAACTCCACATCTGTTACATATAGGCACACACTAGGCACAAATTCTTATTAACAATTGTTACAAGTTCACAATAATAAAACTTGGTGTTATTTTTCTATTTAGGTGACAATGCCTCGAGTAACTGGGTCTGATCACCAAAACACTCGTAACTATATTCCAATCATCTCAAATGAATTTAATCAACCTATACAAAACACTCTTAAACTTCTTGAAAACCGATACATTCATGAGGGAAGAGTTGTAAACCAGGATTTTGATGATATATATAACCTTAATGCCACGTTTGGGTCAATCGGTTTCGAGTGTCTTTTAAAAATAAGCATTGTTCCTTGCTTTATTCTTGAGTTCTATAGTCAACTTCATTTTAACTATAATCTTGAGGGTCACTTCGTTGTTTACTTTGTCATTCAAAATAAACCATTTTCTTTCACTCTCGAAGAGTTCGGTCAAATTCTTGGTATTCCTTTCAAAGGTTATTGCTCTTATTTTGACAAGTGGTCACTTGACTACTTGGAGAGTAGTACTCCCTCAAATGGTATTTATCAAACCACGCCTCCCTCTTTAAATGACATCAAATCCCTAGTTTAAATGATTCGAACAAAACCCATACCTCGCATTCGTAATAAAAAATCATTGATGTTGAAGAAAACGAAATTTTAAATCGTGAAATTAATTCTCATATGAAGTAATGGGTTGAAATCATTCATGAAAACGTGTTTTGTCTAGGTGGTAACCGGGATCATGTCCCGACATGTCTATGTCACATGCTTTATTGCATCGTGACATCCATAAGATACAATCTAACATTTTTCATTCTCAAACGAATGGAAGCCATTGGGAGACAACATAAGGTTAATTTACCTTATGGAATGTTATTAACTAGATTGTTCAAACACATTGTGTCAAACTCTCCTGAGTTATCGGATAATCGTTAAATCTTATGTGATCATGTTATGTACCCCCTCGCTCCTCATTATGAGTGAAAGACGTGAGCGGATCATGGCACGAAAAGATGTCGTCAGTCAAATTTTGCTTCTTCTACCTCCGTCTTCGTTCATACATCACCATCTCATCAATTAGATGAAAATGATGATGAAAATGAAGAAGATACTTCTCTTACTAGTACCCCGTCACCCTCTCATTTTGTCAATTCTTTGTCAAATGTTGTTCCCCAAGTCTTCGAAAATCCACCTCATGAAAACCAAACCATGTACACTTACCAAACCCAAATCCTAAATCACCAAAGTCAATACCGAGAGGAGCACCGGAACGGGTTAAGGTCAATCGGAAGAGCTCTTAAGAATGAATTGAAGGAAAGAAATTATCATATTTGAAGAAGTACTAGACATTTATTATTATTATTACTTATATTATTAACTACTCTATACTTCGCCAGCTAGTATTATGGATTTATTAGTAGAATTTGAGTTTCGTAGGTAGGCAATGAAATTTTCCTTGGATGATAATTTAATTTTATCATCCTAAATCCTATTTGCATTGTAGGATCCCTTTGGTTAATGGATCTTAACATTTAGCTTGTAAAGGGTTTGTTGCCTTAGATAAATCTAAAGTAACAATGATGAAACAATGATTAACCACTATTGATTATGCGGAATTTAATCAACAATGTAAAGAAGAACACAATCAAAACACTTTTATATTAAACTTTGAATCTGCCTAGGTTACAGATTACAAACTATGATTACTATATTGATCTCTATGATCTTCTGTAGAACTATATCTACTAACTATGCCTAGGGATCCTTTTATAGACTAAGAAAACCCTAAAAAAATGGCTTTACAAAACACGTATAAAGATAAGCATATCTTATCCAAATATCATCATGCATATCTTTAACTCTAACTAATTTCTGCGTAACAGACTTAGACTATTACATAAACATTATTACAATTTAATACTGCCAGTACTAATTATGATAAATCTTCTACCAATACTAACTATTATACCAGCAGAATTAACTATAATACTAACATAATTAAGTCTGTTATACAAAATTCCTAATAATCCTCCCATAAACTTGAACTTCACTTGTTAACTTCAAGTTTCTTCAGATGTCTTTTAGTTTGGCTTTTGAGAATTCGTATCCACCATGGTCTTTATAGGACCTAGCATCTCTGAATGATGATCTGTTTAGATGTCTTTAAAAACAGATTCATACTTTTGTCTTTTAAGTCTTTGTCTTCTCTTCACAGCTACACAGCAACATCCAACTAAGTTGGCTTTATAGTTTTTGGCAAACTACCAGCCATCAACGGATTTGATATGTCTTTACCATGAGCCGTTTGCTATGGACTAGTCAATGCTTTATTGTAGTAACAAGGTGCATTGATAACCTTATAGTTTTTAGCAAACTATCAGCTATCAACGGATTTGAATTCTCTTTTTACCAGCTAGCCGTTTGCTCTAGAGTAGCCAATGCTTTAGTGCAATACTATGGTGCATTGATTACCATACAGTTTTTTTTTGTAACTCAACCATTAATGGATTAGAGGAAGTCCTATACCAAATCGCGTTTGCTTTGGACTATCCAGTCATTATGCCTATTAAGCATGGGTGAAACTGATAACCATTTTGTTGTGCATGGTAGCCAACACACAAACCCTTCTCACTTCCATAATAGTCCACAGTTTCCAAAAACATGCCCACTGCTACTGATAACTTCATCACTTTCTAATCCCAGGTTGCTTCTCAATCATCTTCAAGAGTTTATAGCAAACTTCATTCATTTTTCCATCTAGAAGCTTCATTTTCAGCATCACTTTGCAAGCTTCTTTTGACAATGGATACTTTCTATCCGCTAACATATATATATGGCCATGCCTCCACAGTTTAAACAATGTACTTCACATTTATCATAATACCTCTAACTAACCATCTTTTGTTGAAGTGGTAAGCTCCAAATAGCATCTTCATTGAGAGGTGGATCAAACATAGTCCTGAGATCACTCCAAAGCACTCTGTCATAAGCATCTTTTCAGCCTATTAGTTCCATACGTATTCATACCAACCAGTACAACATATAGAGATCCTCTCTGTGAAGTCTTAAGACCATAGGTTCCAAAAGCTCATGTAACGTATCAGCTCCATTGCTCTCATTATCGATAAATACGTCTTTGCCTTGCTGAAATATCTTCCAATTTACCACACTATCAGATTTTGTAGTCAAAGGAGTAAGATTCATAGCCTCTACTGATTCCTCTTTATTAGTCTTTGAATCTTCTTGTGCACTCTTGTCAACATTTACACCTTTTCTAGCCTCTACTTGTAGTAAAAGGAGTAGGATTCATAGCCTCTACTGATTCCTCTTTATCAGTCTCTCAATCTTCTTATGCACTCTTGTCAACATTTACACCTTTTTTAGCCTTTTGCTTCTTTCTTTTTCCTGTTCTTTTTACTGGCTCTTCTTCCTTTACTTTAGCAACTTTGTCTCCTATACCTGGAACATCTTTATCATCAAACCTTTGTTTCTTTGAAGTCTTTGTCTGAAGTTCTTCTCCATATCTTTTCAATTTTGCCTTTGTAGCTTCAATATTTATAGGAACAAAAGTGTCAATCTGCTGAACTAACTTATCAAACTTCTTTAATTTCTTCAAACTTCAACTTCTTTAACTGAGAAAGCTTCCAAGTTCCTTGATTCTTAAGATAGTTTGACATATAGATTCTTAACTGTGACTGAGTCCATGGTTTTTTCTCTTTTGTCCTTAGCTCTTTCCTCTGCAAAGTGTTTCTTTCTTTGATTCACCATTTCTGCCATTCTTTTTGCAAAATCTTGTTCAGGCAAATCCTTTCCTAACACATCTTTTGTCAACTATACATTTGCTTCTAGCTTGGCTTTAATAGCATCCCAGTCTTCTTCAGTATAAAATTAAGCTTCAAATTAAACTTGAGATCTTTTCTTTCTTTGTAGTTCTGATAAAGCTTCCTCTCTGCCATTCCTTTTAGCTACCATTTTTATCTAAGATGAATCTTCTTAGACTTCTTCATCCAATTGAGCTTGCAACTTTATAGCCTCTTCTAATCCAGCTTCCTCTTGTCTTATTTGTTCTTTAGTTTTGTGAGTAGCCTGGATATCCTCTTCAATTATTGGAGCCTTTCCTTCCCTTTGACCCCTTTTACTAGCAGTACCAGAATCAACTTTAGTACTTACAATATTAAACCTCATGAAAACCAGTAAAATCTCATTCTTCAGCATCCAAATCCAATATTAATATTCTTAGCTACTGACCTTACTCTCCTCCTATATCTCTTGGCCTTATCAGTTGATTTTTCCTTGGTAACACCCTGAGAAGCAACCTTTGACAATGTTTTAGCTGCCTCCAAGATTGTAGGATTGATTTCTTCTTCTTGAGCCTCCCCTGAAACTTTTGTAGGAGTAGAAAAATCTGTTGACTTTTCTTTCATGGATTCCCTAACCAAAGAAACTTGAGGATCGTCATCAATATCTTGAATTTTCTTCCCCTGATCCTCTGATTCTTCACCCTCTAATTCAGATATGAGTACTTTCTTGGATTTCTTCTTCAAAGCGGTTTCCAGAGATTTCACCTTCTTTACCAATTTAACCACAACATTCCTTAGTGTCTGTTTGGTGTCCTTCAACTCTTTCTACAAACTATTAATCCTGGTCACTAAGGTAGGTACAAGTACCATCAACTCTTTAAGTTGCATACTATCCTTAGCACTTCCTGATGTATTACCTTTAGGGAGAGGTGCTTTATAGGACCTAGGTGGTAAAAAATGAGGTGGTGAAAAAGGTAGTGATTGATGTAGTGAATGAGGTGGTGAATGAGGTGGTGATTGAAGTGGTAAATGAGGTGGTGGTGATGGATGAGGTGGTGATTGAAGTGGTTGGGATGTGGATGATATTGGATCAACATATGTGTGATGGGGTTTAGCTGGTTGTGCTGAGCCTTCACCTTGATCCTCAGCTGCCCCTGCTAACATAGCAGGCAACAATGGTACAATATCCCCTGCATAACCCCTTTTCATGTTTGCAAAAGCTTTTTGGTCAAAGTTGAGGCTAAATACCTTCCTTTATGTTCAGTTGTAATATCCAAAATAATTTTAAAACCTTGGATCATTAAACATTTTGAATTACTCTCTAAGTTATGTACCATCCCATCAAAACATTTTAGAAGAATAATAAACCCTAATGCTTTAAAAAAAAGGATAGACAATTAATCATTTGCAATAGTACTAACCAAATTGATCCCATCCACCAGACTTAGGGTCTAAGCAGTGTAAATATAATGATTAAGAAATTTCGCATGGGGAGTAAAATTCTTTTTCCAAAAAGGTTAATTTAGCCCTCAGAACAAACCCCAATGTGGGCTATCAGCATAGATTTCAAGTCATCATATAAATTATGTATTCTGTAGCATCCTTCTGCCAATTGAAAGTTTACTTCTAAGAAATGCCTCAAGGTAAGTAGTATACTCCTTTAGAGTTTATAGATGCTACTAATTGTTGAGTCTCATTAGTAAGTGTTCTGACTATGGCAGTTTGCCAGAACTATTTGACTAGGGAGTCATAGATAGTAGGATTATGAGTTAAGGCATACATGAGAGATGTACCTTTAAGGAAATCCACTACCTCAGTGAAACCAACACTTTCATTTGGTTTCTTTAGGAAAACGACCATATTATGCTTGTTTGAGTACTTTAGGTTGGCCATATGGACTCGTTAATGAACAAAAATCGTAAGAATGTAAATTCTAATCTTGGGTTTGATGCGAGTGAATTACTAAGTGCTGGTAAAGAGAAGGAATTGAGTTTTTATGGATGAATAACAAGGTTTCTTATTGGACCGTGTGTAAAAGAAGTTTCTTTATAGTAAAGAAAGTATATATAATGAAGAAAGTGTTGTAATTATCCAAATAGAAAACATATGCTAGAAGTACGCGCCGTAAAAATCTCTAACGGTAATATTTAAAATTAGAAAAGTCAATTATCCCTCACCAGCACCAATGGTCATTTACCAGTATTAAAATTTGTCTACCAGTACTAATATAGTCTACCAGAATTAACATATAGACTACTAGCATTAACTTATAGACTACCAGAATTAACTTGAAGTCCATAGAATTAACAAGTAATTTACCAGAATTAACTTGTAGACTACCAGAATTAACTTGCAGTCCACAGAATTAACAAGTAATCTACCAGAATTAACTTGTAGACTACCAGAATTAACTCTAATACTTAGTACTTACAGACCATAGATGAGTAGAATTTGCCAGCACTGCATCTATCCATCCTCAAATCCATGCTTATCCTTTAAAAGTTATTTTACCTCTTTTGGGATCACTTCCAAAAGCCACAAAGCCTCCATTGAAATCTTCATAGTCTGAAAGATAAGCTTTGTTGCCAGACATAGTGGCAAGAGCACCACTATCCACCACTTCTGCATGAATCTGTACAAAGATCTTTGGATTGCCTACAAACAAAAGTGTAAGAATTAGAGAATTAGTATCTCTTAAAGGACCAAGTCCAAAACTGACTTGGAAATCCCTTTTGGGTCTACATACTCAAACTTTTTGAGCATGTAAGAGCCATTATATTTGTACACATGATCCTGGTAATTCATCTTTGGCCTCCATACCCATTTAGCCTTCTTAAGGATATTCTCCACCTTACCCTTACTAACTACTGCCCTTGTCCCAATAGTAGTCATGTTATTAACCCCAAAAGTTTTCACATCAGGTTTTAATTCCTTTTGGTTATTAACTGTTGGGTGAAGTAAGACCTCTTGATTGGTGAGTTTGAGGCTTTTGGTCTTACAATGTCCAATTTTGGGTGATATGGTCTAATAACACTATTAGATTATGCTATTTTTGAGGCCAATGGCCAAGCAGTACTAACATGCCTAACAGGCCTAACAGGCCTAACAGTACTAATAGACCTAGCAGTACTAACATTTGATCTATCAGTATTAACTAAACCTACTCTGGTTAGTACTGCTGATGGGTTAAAGGTCCTTTTTTGCATAAGGGATATTCAAATTTTTTTGAAAGTTTTGGTGGATTATACCCTTTTGCCATAATCCCATACTGGTTGACTACCCTCTCCCATATTGACCGACATTCTTAACCCTAGTTCAGAGACTCTATAGAAATCATAGTCTTTATCAAATGGCCATGCTTTTACAAACAAAAAAAGCTTTATTTTATGTACTTTTTCCTTAAAATCAATCCTTGTTTGTGAAGTTTGACCACTTTTATCACTTGAACTCCTAATTAGCTTAGTCACCATTTAGGCTTAACAGAACTGACATTTTGACAGCATACACATCAACCTCATCATCTGAGGTCCGAATCCTCAAGATACTTCATTCCTATTAATCTTTGACTTAGACACAACTTTTCATTGACCAGTCTAGTTTTACTATAGTTGCTTCATTTTGTGTTACCTCACACAGTCTTGTTAGTTCAGTTGTCTTAGACTCTTAAAAAAAAAAAAAATATTTTATTCTAAAAGCATACCATCTAGTCTTGCAAAATAAATATCAGCTTCTTGGGTTAGTGGGTACCCTGTAATAGAGGGAATGGTAAGAGAACTCATTTGCTTTATGAACCTATAATAACTATGTGCTCTCTACAAACACTAGACCTTACCTTAAAAACGGATATAAACTATCTGCACTATTAGTTTTCTGATTTATTACTCAAAATCATTCCAATTGTTCCAAACCCTAATCCATTTTTTATCATGAGTACTCATGCTGACTATTGAGTAATTCTTAATGAGAATTTTGATGACCCTTCCATTTTTCAACTTGAGTTCAATTCATCACTTATCCTTAACAACCATTTCTATTTCCAGATTTAAAGTTGTTAATATTATTTCTCTAACACTTTAGATCATAGTTTTGAAACTCATATCGTCTCTCCCCAAGCTAATTCCATTATTTTTCATGTCTAAGAACTCTACTCTAGTGACTCTAAGGCTATCTCTTACCCCTAATTTCTAGTTGGCTTTGTTATGCATTTTTCCTCTCTCAGTATAAATAGTTCTTTGAAGACATGTAAAATGATACAAGACAATTTAAAACATTTTTGTACCTCCCAACTGTCAGAAAACTTGGATGGAGCTTGAAGAGGAGATAGCCATCTATTACAGTTTGATTGTATATCTGCACAAACCAATAAGTTCTTCTTAATTTAAGTTTCCACACAGAGCTCTGATACCCACATGTAGATTCCCTGTTGATAATGGATCTGTAACCTTTAAGTCTTGTAAAAAGGTTTGTTTGCCTTAGATAAATCTAAAGCAACATGCTGAAACAAGATTTAACACACTAGTGATAATCGGATTTAATCAACAATGGACAGAAGAACACATCAAAACACTTTATATTGAACTTTGAATCTGCCTAGTTACAGAACTACAAACTATTATTACTATATTGATCTCTATGATCTTCTATATAACTATATCTACTAACATGCCTAGGATTCTTTTTATAGACTACAGAAACCTTAATGGCTATTACAAAACGCTATAAAGATAATGCAATCCTTTCCTAAGATATCTCATGCATATCTTTAACTCTAACTAATTTCTTCTCACTCTCTTCCATGCGTAGCAACTTAACTATTATATGAAACATAATTAACTATTAAAACTGCCATACTAACTAAGAAAACATTCCACCCGATACTAACTATTAGAACTACAGAATTAACAAAAAATACTAACAGAATTAAGTCTGTATACAAAATTCCCTAACATGATGCTAAGTTATTCCCCCAAAATATTATGTTTTATGCTTGAAATTATGATAGATACCATGGAAAATGTAAGTGGGGGGGGGGGTAAATACTTTTTTTGATTAAATCCTTAAATTTTTCCATCAAATACCCCAATTATCGTGACTTTAATATGAAAGTGACAATTAAAGTTGTGACAATTAAGACAAAAAAGTAGTAGTCACAACATAAGCAACAAGCATCAATCCACAACCTGAACATAATTACAATGAAAGAATAACTATATTTAAAGGATAAAGCAAACTGAACACATGATTTATATGGTTCTTCACGGAGCTCTCTCCGTCCTACTCCACTCCTCGAGTACCTAACTCGAGAGTTACTTCACTAGATCAACACGCTCACTTTTTGGTGGAGAAAACCTTACACAATGTCGCTTACACTTTATCCAGCACCAAGCTACATACCGAGTCCTAACACCGATAGAACCAACCCTACGTCGCTTAACATTTTATCCGGTACAAAGCTAAATACTGAGTTCTTACACACCGGGTAGAACCAACCCAAACCCGTTATGTTTTATGGCCCATCATAACAAACCTTGTGTTTTATGGCACAAACACATAAACCATCTAATATAATTGTTAATACAAATGTGAGTACAATGATGATCCAAGACAATATGTTTAGTGGATATGAATGAGTAATTTAAATGAACTTTCATTGATGGAAAGCCTTCAAATGGATGATGATGATGATGAGATCTCTAATCTTGTGGATCTTCATATGTATGTGCTTTGTGGTTGATGGAAATGATAAGAATTCTTGCTTTGGTGGATGTAGATGGCAAGATCTCGATGCTTGATTTGGTGGATCATTTCGGGTGTATGCTTACAACAAAAATGAGAGTTAGAAATGTGAAAATCCGCATTTTTCAGGTCATTTTACGTCAATAAACTCGAAACTATTTAGTTTGAATATTTACGCGTTTACTTTTAATTATAACCGTTAAGTTAAATCGCGTAAACCAAAAATCAACAATTAACGTAAACCATCATTAAACAAATTTAAGTTTATGTCAAATAAATGTTATATAATTATTACGAAGATAATTTATAACTTTTCATAATTTATTCTTATACGTTACGTAAAATGTTTACGTTTCGCGTTTTGAGCTTTTATGCATGCATGAAAACTATACCACCTTTCTACACTTAACCAAATACCCAAAATTATACCCAATACTCAAAAATTATATAACTTTTACCTACAAATACACCATGGCCAGTTGTAAGCTTACACAATTACAAAACAATACTAAGTTTTACAAAGACATTTACCATGTGCTAGATTTGTCACTTTTTTCAAGGCTTTCTTACACACTTTAGCTACTACTTACAGAAGACCATCCGCCCATACCAATCCCTTACAAATGTCACTCCCTCCTTGAAACCATGGATGTGATGTAAACTTGTCTCTTAGATATTTTGAGTATAAAAGGAACTACAACTAGCCTTTCTCACTTCACTCCTCACTTGCAAATCTTAAAAATCTCTCTTGTTTCCTCTCCAATAAGCCACGGTACCAAATAAGCCATAAGAACATCAAAGGAAATGTGACTTCATCAAAGCCGACATACATTCATGAGACCATCACTATGGCTCAAAGTCTAATGGATCAAGTGACACATGATCTAGGTGAGAAGACTGTCGATAACAAGAGGAAGTGGGAAGGAAATAACAACAACAACAACAACTACAACTAGAAAAAATGTCAAGAAGTGGCTAGGGTTTACATTGCTAGACCAACTAACAAGGGTAAGTATGCTGGAAACCTACCCCACTGCAGTAAGTGTAACCGTCATCACAATGGACCTTGCTCGCCCACTTGCAATAACTATGGAAAGGTAGGTCATATGACCAAGGACTGCAGATCCCCTGCTCGAGCAACAAATCAGGGAAACAAAAAAAACCATAGGAACCCACCTACTTGCTATGCTTGTGGAGAAAAAGGGCATTATAAGAATGAGTGTCCAGAAGCAGGGAACCAAGGCCGAGGAAACCAGATTCGAGGCAACCAGAATCGTGGGAACCAGAACCAGAACCAGAACCAGAGAAACCGAAATGGAGGAAACAACGGTCAGGGAAACCAGAATGGAAATGGAGCTTATGGTAGAGTCTACGGGTTAGGAGGAGCAGTTTTCCAAGACAACAATGTTGTCACGGGTACGTTCCTCATCAATAATCATTATGCATTTGTCTTGTTTGATTACGGTGCTGATAGAAGTTTTGCGTCGATCACTTTTAGTGAATACCTTAATATTGTACCGACTACTCTAGATAGTGTGTACCATGTCGAATTAGCCGAAGGAAAGTCTGTAGCAACCGATACCAACTTACGAGGGTGTACCCTAAACTTGCAAAACCATCCCTTCAACATTAATCTAATACCCATAGAACTTGGAAGCTTCGACGTCATAATCGGAATGGATTGGTTGTCAGAACATCATGCAGTGATCGTATGTCACGAGAAACATGTTCGTGTTCCTTACAAGAACGAAGTACTGGTAGTACAAGGACTTAGGAGCGGAGTTAGAAGCGAATACAGACTGAGCATCATTTCATGTATCAAAACTCAAAAACACATAGAGAAAGGATGTCCAGTGTTCCTGATTCAAGTAACAAAAAAGGGAACAGAAGAGAAGCAACTCAAAGACTTATCCATCGTAAGGCATTTTTCAGAAGTCTTTCCTGAAGACTTGCCTGGACTCCCACCCGCTCGACATGTCGAATTTAAAATTGATCTAGTACCTAGAGCTGCACCAGTTGCACGTGCGCCTTATAGATTAGCGCCGGCCGAGATGAAAGAATTATTGGATCAATTAAAGGAACTTTCAGACAAAGGGTTCATTAGACCAAGTTCCTCTCCTTGGGGAGCTCCGGTCTTATTTGTCAAGAAGAAGGATGGATCCTTCTGGATGTGCATCGATTACCGTGAGTTGAATAAACTTACCGTGAAGAATCGATATCCGTTACCCAGATGCGATGATTTGTTTGACCAATTGTAAGGATCAAGCGTCTACTCAAAAATTGACCTAAGATCAGGTTATCATCAATTAAGAGTTAGAGAGGAAGATGTTTCTAAAACGGATTTTAGAACCCGTTACGGTCACTATGAGTTTCAAGAAATGCCTTTTGGGTTAACCAACACACCGGCTGTGTTTATGGATATCAAAAACCGTGTGTGTAAACCCTACTTGGATCAGTTTGTGATCGTATTCATCGACGATATTCTCATTTACTCTCGCAACGAAGAAGAACACGGAGAACATTTAAAGAAAATCTTAGAGCTACTTAAGGAGGAGAAATTGTACGCTAAATTTTACAAGTGAATTTTGGATAAACACGGTGCAATTCCTTGGACACGTGATTGATAGTAAAGGCATTCACGTTGATCCCGCAAAGATCGAGGCTATTAAGGATTGGGCATCTCCTACCACTCCTACCGAGATACGCCAGTTCCTAGGTCTTGCTGGCTACAACCGGAGATTCATCAAAAGATTCTCAAGGATTGCCAAATCTTTAACCATGATGACACAGAAAAATAAGAAGTTTGACTGGGAAGAAGAGCATGAGGCAACTTTTAAACTCTTAAAGCAGAAACTTTGTGACGCATCAATTCTGGCACTACCTGAATGTAGCGATGACTTTGTAGTCTATTTTAACGCGTCACATAAGGGTTTAGGTGTTGTTCTAATGAAAAAAGAGAACGTCATTGCTTATGCATCACGAAAAGAACCACACAACACTTGATCTGGAACTAGGAGCAGTAGTATTTGCTTTGAAGATTTAGTGACACTATATGTACGGTACAAAGTGTATTATGTTTACCGATCATAAAAGCTTGCAATATATTCTAGATTAGAAGGAACTCAACATGAGGCAACGACATTGGTTAGAATTGCTCAGTGATTATGATTGTGAAATTTGTTATCACCCTGGAAAAGCAAACGTCATAGCAGATGCTTTGAGCAGGAAGGAGAGGATCAAGCCTCTCAGAGTTAGAGCCTTAGTAATGACCATTAACTTGAACCTTCCGTCTCAAATTCTTGATGCACAGAACAAAGCAGTTAAAGCAGAAAACATTAAATCCGAAGACTTGGGCGGTATGATCAAGAAACTTGAACCCCGTTCTGACGGAACGTTATGTTTGAAGAACATAAGTTGGTTACCATACTTTGGTGACATAAGGTCTTTGATTATGCACGAGTCGCATAAGTCGAAGTATTCTATCCACCCAAGTTCTGACAAGATGTACCACGACCTCAAAAAACTATATTGGTGGCCGAACATGAAGGCTAACATTGCCACTTACATCAGTAAGTGTTTGACATGTTCGAAGGTTAACGCCGAATGTCAGAAACCGTCCGGTCTATTGGAACAACCTGAAATACCACAATGGAAATGGGAGAGAATAACAATGGACTATATTACGAAGCTACCAAAGACGTCATGCGGATACGACACGATTTGGTCATAGTTGATCGTCTTACAAAGTCAGCCCATTTCTTGCCAATGAAAGAGACCGACAAAATGGAAAAATTGACGAGGCTGTACTTGAAAGAAGTAGTCTCCAAACACAGAGTGCCGATATCGATTATTTCCGACCGTGATGGTCGATTTATTTCGAGATTTTGGCAATCGCTTCAGGAAGCTTTGGGAACTCGACTAGACATGAGCATTGCATATCATCCGCAAACTGATGGACAAAGCGAAAGGACAATACAGACGTTGGAAGACATGCTAAGAGCCTGTGTGATCGACTTTGGAAAGAGTTAGGACAGACATCTACATTTGGTAGATTTCTCATATAACAACAGTTATCACACCAGCACCAAGGCTGCACCATTTGAAGCACTTTATGGTCAAAAGTTTCGTTCACCTGTTTGTTGGGCCGAAGTCGGTGACGCCCAACTCACCGGTCCAGAAATCATTCACGAAACAACAAAGAAGATCGTTCAAATCTGAAACCGAATGCAAGCTGTACAAGACCGACAAAAGAGTTACGCTGATAAGAGGCGTAAGCTCCTTGAGTTCCATGTTAGATACATGGTCATGTTAAAAGTTTCACCCTGGAAGGGGGTGATCCGTTTTGGTAAACGTGGAAAGTTGAACCCCCAATACATTGGACCGTTTAAAATCTTAGCGATAGTTGGTCCGATAGCTTACCAAATCGAGCTACCACAAGAACTAAGTAGTGTTCACAATGTCTTTCATGTGTGTAATCTGAAGAAATGCTTATCCGACGAAACACTCGTCATAGCTCTGGAAGAGATTGAAGTTGACGATAAGCTTAACTTTGTCGAAGAACCGGTAGAAATCATGGACCGCGAGGTCAAACGACTCAAGCAAAGCCATATACTGATTATTAAAGTTCGATGGAACTCTAGAAGAGGTCCAGAGTTTACATGGGAACGTGAAGACCAATTTCGAAACAAATATCCGCATCTCTTCACCAACAACCCACCAGAAGGCAACTCAAATTGAATTTCGGGACAAAATTCTTTTAACGGGGAAGACCGTGACAATCTACATTTTTCAGGTCATTTTACATCAATAAACTCAAAACTATTTACTTTGAATATTTACGCGTTTACTTTTAATTATAACCGTTAAGTTAAATCGCGTAAACCGAAAATCAACAATTAACGTAAACCAACATTAAACAAATTTAAGTTTACATCAAATAAGTGTTATATAATTATTACGAAGATAATTTATAACTTTTCATAATTTATTTTTATACGTTACGTAAAACGTTTTCGTGTTTTGAGCTTTTATGCATGCATGTAAACTATACCACCTTTCTACACATAACCAAACACTCAAAACTATACCCAATACCCAAAAATTATATAACTTTTACCCACAAATACACCATGGCCAGTTGTAAGCTTACACAAACACAAAACAATACTAAGTTTTACAAAGATATTTATCATGTGCTAGATTTGCCATTTTTTAAAGACTTTCTTACACACTTTAGCTAGTACTTACACAAGACCATCCCCCATACCAATCCCTTACAAACGCCACTCCCCAATTGAAACCATAGATGTGATGTAAACTTGTCTCCTAGATATTTTGAGTATAAAAGGAACTACAACTAGTTTTTCTCACTTCACTTCTCACTTGCAAATCTCAAAAATCTCTCTTGTTTCCTCTCCAATAAGCCACGTTACCAAATAAGCCATAAGAAAATTTTATAGCTTCCATTTTCTTGATATTACAAGCATACAAGTGTAACCAAGGGTATTATCTAAGGCGTTCTAAGTTGAATTGCAAGTTAGGGTTTCTATTTTAAGCAAGGGTTTTCAAGATCTAAGTTAGGGTTCATAAATCAGGATTTAGGTTTTTGATAAGGATTTTAGCATGAAATCAAAGGCTAGGTTTTTTTATCATAAGCTTTGTAAGCATTCTACATAACCTTTTTGATTTTCATACACTTTGATTATGTTCCTATATATTTCTATACTTACTTAATGTATTTATATACATGAACATCAAGATTACTAAGTTATATCACCAACTAGTATATTTTTATAAAAAATTACAAAGAAATCAAGAACACTGCATACCTATGATTATTAATCAAGATGTGAAGTTTGTTATTTATTAACTAGCTTATTTAGTTTACAAGTTATTTCATATAATTATTCATTGTGTTTAGAAGTGTTGGATGGGATTAGGTTAGTTTGGATGTATTGATTGTGAAGGAGGTTGAATTGGTTAGATTAGAGGTTGTTGTTTTATAAAAATGAGGTTAAAATTATAGTTTCAAAGTGTGTAAAACGCCCTTTGGGACAATGGGTTTTAAACAGAAAGTTAGGGACATTTTGACGAGCCAAAACCAATAAAATGTGTTAGTTCATCTCAATACGATTTCGTGCATATAAAGAACGCGAAAAACGGATGTAAAACGAAGAAGTTATGGTCAAAACTAGATTTGAAACAATACCGACTACTAAATACATTTTGACATCTTTTATAAAAATATAGCGTCTGATCAGTTTTCATTTCTTCTTTTTGAGGCCATTTGGGTCCGAACTGGCTTAAGTATAAAACTAGAATGTTGTCCGGAATGATGTTTCGCTTAAAGAGCGCGAGTTTTCGAATCCTAAAAGTGTAATATGAGTGAGTTAATCTTCATTAAAACTAGACAACTTTTATATAAAATTATCTGCACACTTTTTCATGTCATGAATAGTAAAACAGTGTTTTCGGACTTCGGGTCCGTTTGGACTGTAAAAACCTTAGAAAATAATACATTATCACTTACATAATATTTATACGCGTTTTTAAACTTTATAAATATTATTTTATAAATTAGTTAATAACTAAACATATATATATGATAATATATAAGTAAATATTATATATATATATAGATAATATATATATTTATAATAATATATATATATATATATATATATATATATATATAGTTAGGATCAAATAAAAAGAAAACTTAAAATGAGAATGATAAGAAGAAACCACAACCACACATTTTAGATGCACCTATAAAAATGGATGCATCTCCCCTTAAAATTCTCTCTCCTATTTAAAATGTGTGGCTAGAAATCCTTCTTATTCTTCTCATTATACTTTTAATTCTCACCGGATCCCTACTATATATATATATATATATATATATATATATTGTAAAAATAATAAAAGTGGTAAACTTACCGTAATCATTATTTGACTAATAAGCTAAAACTAAAACTATTAGGTGGTGATATAACGATATAAAATACATCGATTTATTTTATTACGATTGCATTATTCTCAATCGATCTATAATTAAAAAGGTTGCGTACCGATCATTTGTGACGACATTCCTTGTTGACTTTTCCAAAGTCAATACCATTTCTTAAGGTGAGATTTCATAGCGCCACATTTACCTACTTATTTACTCGGGGTAAAATTACATTGCTCATTTTTACGTTTGAACGCAAGTACAAATTACTCGTTTATGGATTGGTCTAAGTAAGCTATAACCTATGACTTCTAGTACACCCTTTTTCATGAACCGTTAATTACTCTGTGTAAGTACGAATGTTATGAATAGATCTATTGGGATTGACTTCCCCGCCAGGTTTGACTGAGTACATGTCAAACGGGCGCAGTTTCATTTGAGATACGTTACGGGTGTCCTAGGTTATGCACCCGCATGGGATTTTATTCATGATTATGGTTAACGCTTCGGTGTCATGAGCTTAGACAATAGTAAACGCATTTTGTGTGACTTTGTATATGTTATATTGTCATACACGCTTTAAAATCTCGTGGTTCACATTTACAGTTTTATACACCTATGAACTCACCAACTTTATTGTTGACACTTTTAGCAATGTTTTTCTCAGGTGCTTGATTTCTATGGCTTGCTTATGGTGTCTCATTCACAAAGTCTTTTCCTGCATATTGTTGATCATTTGTGTAACTTTTGAACTACTAGTACTTTTGGGTTTATGTATTGTAATGTACCTGGTTAATAACTTATTCCGCTTTGTTTAAATACAAATGAACACTTTTCAAAACGACTCATATAGAGGTCGGTCTTTATTACTATGTGTTATGATGCTATGAAGTCACCCACCCCTAGTTACCTTTCTGCTGTGACATTTTAGGGGGGGGTGACAAGAAGCATTATGATCATGGTGATTTATGGATGCATTTTCTACAGATCTAAGTGTGTGTAAATTGTTAGAAAAAGTATGTTTTGAGTGATAAAAAATGGATTGGAAAGGCTCCTTTATTTATAGGCAAAAACTGATTTTGCCGGTTCCCTTTTAAGATGGAACCGACTTTGTAAATCAAAGGGAACCGACGACGCTCCAATGGAACCGTCTGACCAGTATATTATTAAACAAGACATTTTATGTCCTCATTCATGCAAGTTTAAATCTTGTGATGTCACCCATGAGGTAAAACTCAGTTTAATCAAAAATGTGTTTATGTATATGTACTTTAAAAAGGAAAGTTACTTGTACATGTGAAAATGTAAGTAATCTTTTGTAAAATAAAATGTTTGTATAGAAATACTTGTAAATGCAAAATGTAAAAAGAGGTTTGATCATAATGCAACATAACAAACATGTACGAACCTGTGTTGTGACATACGAGGACTTGAGACGTCGAGATGTTTTGATGTATGTTGACACAAAATATGATTACGAGTAACTAATATACTTTACGTTTAAGTATTACAGGTTACATGTTTGTCATCATCAAAACTAATGAGAATGTGTAGATTAAATATCGTAATATCTGCACTAACAATCTCCTACTTTTTGATGATGACAAACAAACGTGTAAACGTAATAACTCGTAAAGTGTAAAGTTACTTGTATCAGTTTACACTCTTCTCCCCCTTCTGTTGAAAAAAGGGTGTGTCCTTGGAGTTTAACTTCATTTCTCCCTAAAAAGGTGAGCTTGCATCATCCCTAGTGAAGTTAAAATATCTACTTCAATCCCTTATGATGTTGCATCCCTAGGTTATTGTCCTTGGTTTATAGCAGATCAATGGATTAAATTTGAAAGCTTAACCTACAAAAGGTTAGTTTCGTGCAACATATATAATAATAAATAATAGGAGAACTATATGGTGAAGAAAATGACATCTTTGTTTGGTCGAAACATAAAGGATTGTCGAAGAGAAGAAGTGATGATGAATGCGTGCATGCTCCCCCTTGACGGATGCTCCCCCTTGTTCGAGGCGTCAAGATATGATTAAAAAGCTACAAACAAAAATTAGTGCAAAACTAGATTCGTCCTTGGACGAGTAAAATATGTACAACAAAGTGTATATAAGATGCATGCTATAAATGCTCGACGTAAGCTCCCCTTTACTCGAGGGCGTCAAGTATGATCCTACAAAATAAAAAATTAGTGCAATAATAGCTTTTGTCTATAGACAAATATGTCATATACAACAAGTGTATAGATGACCCAATATGATTTCTTGACGAATGCTCCCCCTTGCTCGAGGGCGTCAAAATAAACCTGTAAAAGGAAAAATTAATGATGCAAACTTCATCTTTTGGTGAGTATGCCATATACCACAAAGTGTATATGCTTGAACCTACAAAAGAAAATTAATAAATGCAAACTTTATCCGGAGACAAGTATGCCATATACTGCATCGTGTATATGAGTGAACCAAAAAAGAAATGATATGAAAAGGCAAATTTTGTGCATGGACAAGAATGCCATACACACTAAAGTGTATATTTGAACCTATAAAAAAATATTAGTGCAATATATGCTTCGTCTTTCGAGGAAGTCATATACAATAAGATGTATAAATGATATAACCACAAGCAACTTAAATTAGAGAATTGTGATCATATACCAAAACATCTTATGAGGTGTAGTCTTCTAAGAAGGACATACAACCATAAAATAAAAATTGAGAAAATAAAAAGATTCACAAAAATAAACTCCTAGAAAAATGCACTAGAAGAAAGATAATGCCAAAATGTATAATCCTACTACTTGCATCATTTGGTGGCGAGGTTGTTAAAGGTTTGTGTTTAAGAATGAGACGCATTTCATTACGAAATTCACTTGGCGTTTGACAACATAGGGAAATGTGCTTATGAGTGTCAATAAAGTAGATGATCTGTTGATCCATATGTATTGTGGAAGGTGATTCAACCTCAATGGGTAGTATTGTTTATGAGTCACTAGTAGGTTGTGGTTATGGTGGGAAGTTTCATGGTGAATCTTTTTTTAGGAGATGACTTGGTGGATGACTCAAGTTTAAAAAAAATAAACCTTACCTTGTTGTATGATGAAGCACATGAGGTGATAAACAAGATGACTATGTGAGTTGTGAAAAATGTGGCGGAAGATGGCGATGACAATGCAAGAAACTAACAATTTATGCTTATTAATAGAGAAGAGATGATGATTATGTATGTATGAGCATGTAATGAGAAATACGGATTAAAGTATCAAGAATGTGCGAATAAGCAAAAATTGACTTGATAAAGAAATTGATCTTTATCGACCTACAGAAGTCCAAACGAGTTAGCTTTAAATCTAACACAAGATAAAAACAAGAATATCATTTTACAACATGAAAGTTTAAACATTTATACCAATAAATGCGAATGAAACTCGTTCACGTATTATCACACGAAAGGTTTAACAAGAAGACACATAGATAGACATATATACAAACAAAGCATATTCGTAAATAGGCACACAAATAGGAATACTCTTAAGCTAAGCGAAGAGAAGGACATTAGTTGCAACTAGCTTAAGATGTCATAATACATGTTCAAAAAATATTGGATAATTCTATGAGTTTTAAAAGGACTTAAGAGCTAGATAAGTCAAAACCAATTATTGGGCAACCTTAATACATGTATAAACTACCCAATTAAAGTGATAGATACAAGTTTAACTACCCCAAATGGCAGAAACGCCTTCTGTAGAACCGGCCTTGGCAGTTCCATCTGCTCAATGGAACCGGCTTTGCTGCAGATGGAACCGGCCCCTGCAGACAAGGTTCCTGATGACATCAAATAACGTCACTTTATTATATCATTTATCCTATCTGTTTTGCCAACTTTTATATAATTATTTCATTATTTGGTACTTAATTGCTTTAAAGTTGATAAATGCAGTAATCCAGGAGTGTTTTGTGAAGACAAGCTAAAAGGCGCATAATTTGGAGCTAAAATGAAGATATTTGAAGATTGCTAATTTCTGACCAATACGCCGTATCCAACTAAAGAGATACACCGTATCCGCGCCAAGACTTCACAAGAAAACGCGTTTGACCAATTCCTAATACGGCGTATCCCTTCTGTCTACATACGTCGTATCCATGAAGATAACTATTCGAAGATACAGTAAATCAAGTAAATTGGGAAAGATATCACTAATTGATTAAGAACGTAGCGCGCACTCTAAGGAATCCAGCCCAATACGCCGTATCGACCTTGCCAGATACGGCGTATCGAGTCTTTTTCAAACATTATAAATAGAAGACTCAAAAATGAGTTTTCAGTGTGCAATATCATATTCTTTATACCATACTCATTGAAGATGAATTTTAGAAGAGAAGATCAGCCATCAAGGTCAAGCATTGATTATGAATCCATAGAAGACATCGTGTAATTTTTACTCTCTTAATCGTTCAATTTTTATTGTTTGATTACGCTTGTATAATTACAATGGTTGTTGGATAATACCCTCGGGTATCAGCCATCTTAATGCAAGTTTAATGGTTGGTTTATTTTAAAATCATTTTCTTAATTTATCGTTGATTGTTTAATTATGTTTATCACCTCATACTTGTTTATGTGTTTGAATATGCGACCTATCATTCAACTGGATCTAGTGATACATACCAAGTAATCAAGATACCGGGATAGCTCTCCATATCGTGTTTTACATTACTGGACCAATAGGATCACAAATAACGTTCTGTCTTTGTCTTTGAATTATGAGCTTAGTTGGATCGGTAGGTGACCCATTTATGTTTAAGAAATTATGCTTTTAATTAACTGATAAAGATTGGAATAGTGGGCTACCAGTATATGAAACACCGTCAAACAATAAGTGGGTAAAGTCTCGTTGGGCTAGGGTTTTAAACAGTGATCACAATGCTTTTGATTCCCTAAGATAGATTATATTAACATAAAGATGCTTTATGCGGATGCATAATTGTGACCGGATTAAGCGTGTCTAGGTCTTGGATGATGTTCGCTAAGTCTTAAGAATGATATGCCGCTTCGAGATTAAGTAAAATCATTGCACTAAAAAACAACAAACCGGCATTGAACTGGATTTTTTATGGCTAATATAGTATTCTATCATTGGCTATTGTACCGATTTTTCTATCTTCTGATTTTTTCTTTAGTGTTTATTGTCTATTTATTGTATTTGTCAACCAAACATTGTGCAGTCTCTCAGGCTAAAACCATTATCATTAGTCACGTAATATAGCATAGGGTTTAACTAGTTAATTAGAGTTATTGAATATAATTAAAGTACTGATAGATTTTGCGCGACATTAATGTTTCACTCTTAGGAAACTCGTCTTAGTGTTCGACACCCTACTTACCGCGTAACTCCATCTTGACCGGGTACACTGCTCGTTAAAGTGTTGTTTTAATTATGTTTGTATTTATTTGCGTTGTGTGTTTAAATTGTTTTTTAAATTCCAGCATTTAATTGTTTTAAAAAGTATTCTGTTCTGATTGATCATCTGATACGCCTTATCCACTAGTTGGATACGACGTATCAAGCCTTGTACCCAGAACAACGTATTGAGTTTTACAGTCTAAACGACGTATATGTTCTTCCAAACAATACGACGTATTCTGTGAATTCAATACGGCGTACTAGCATTCAACATATACATACGGTGTATTTTAATCAATTGGATACGGCGTATATGTCGATTGATATAATAACAATTCAATGATCCTCATGCTTAAATCTTCTATATCCTACTAACATTTTCCTCCATTTTTGAGAAAGTGGTGATCGCTAGTTATGACTCAGGATGATAGCAAGCTGTGATGACACAATGAATGGGAATGGAGAGCACACTAATTCACAGATAATCACAAATTCCAAACTAAAAATCAGTGATGAATTCTTGAAATATTTTTTTGCAGGCAAACACTTCAAAAAAAAAATGGTTATGGATTGTAGGGGACATTATTGACACATTTGCAAGGGATATCTAAATAACCGAATGGATTAAGATACCTAATGTGGAAATGAATGAACTACGATTACACGTCTTCTCAAAATCTCTTAGTGGAGATGCAGAGACATGGTGGAACAAAAAAAATAAATAAAACAACTATTACCTGGAATGAACTGAACGATAAATTTTTTTCATAAATATTACCCATTGTCCCATACTTGCAATAGCAAAATCCCTGATGACCTGGACAACGAAACAGATTACTTTGAATTTATATATTGGCTGGCATCAAAGTTTGACAACTATTGGGAGATTGACAAAAATACCAGAAATGGGCTATGGGAATTTTATGTGAATGGACGTGCTAAAAGAACGATTGGCGACCTCGACGAATACAAAGAACCATGCGAGGAAAACATCAAAAAGACATGTTTGGATACATTTTATAAACCCTATTTTGACGCACAGGAAGCAAAAGACATCTATGAATTTATTAATATGGAATATTATCCGATACCAATCCTCGCTCGCCGCGACACCGACAACCCAGACAAACTATGCAGAACTGAAAAATTCATAGTCGTACGACATTCGATAGGCAATGATGAAGAATTCATTACTGTAGGTCCAAGCAAAATTAATACTGTTGAAAGAACTCCTGGCAGCATGTCTTGCATCTACCACGAACTCTTCAACAGAAAAGATCGCAGATAGGAGGTAACACGGGCAAAATGATGAATAAGAGGAAGGAAAAAGGTCGAACTTAAAGACCAGCTAAAACAAAAGTGCTTCCCGAGAGACAACCCGGTCATTTTAATTGTTTGTCGCATTTTAATTGTTTGTTGCATGAGTCTGTCTTCCTAGACACTCTATACGGCGTATCGAACCCTTCTAGATACGACGTATAGACGTGTCTGGGCGTTATCAGTTTTAAAACTACATATTTAATTTCTAGTATTTAATTGTTTTTACAAGAACCATACGGCGTATCCTAGGGTTTGGGATACGAAGTATTGATCCCTGTACAGTTGTGTGTTTAATTGTTTTCTTGTATCATTGTAGCGAGATAAAATATGCACTTGTCTTCTAATCTTTTATGTAGGACCTTGCTGAAACTATGATATGGTATATTCTAAAAAAGATATGTGTTGAACTTATCCGGGTATTCTAAAGCCCTAGTCAACACACTTTTTGCTCAAGAACTCATCTTGGAGAATTATCACGAGCAAAACATCAAGGAGTTTTCCGTTCTAATTATATTTTCTCTTATTATTTAATTGTTTTATCTATACAATGAGGACGTTGTATAATTTAAGTGGGGGGGGGGATGAAGAATTAGAACGTACTTGTCCTCCTTTTTACAAAATAACATTCAAAGTGCTTAAAAACGGCCAAACTTAAAATTTTATCATGACTTTTATAAAAATCACTAGTTACATTACCTAGCACACTATAACCCTTGATACATATTGTGAGAATTAAACCTATTCCGTTTCCAA
>BQNB010092391.1:5183-26630 GCA_026074375.1 Tanacetum coccineum | reverse complement strand
TTTCATAAGCTTAAATAGATTCTAAGAACTTTAAAGGGGTGTTTGGGACTAGCAGTACTAACATGAGTTAGTACTGCTTGAACCCTTTTATTCCTTTGATTTGGTTTTGAATCATTCAGAGAGGTTTAAAAGTGCAGGATTAGTAAGTTTATTAGGTCTAGTAAAGTTTTCATAGGTTTTCTAGTTTAGGCTTTAAATCTGTGAGTTTGTCATTTGCCATTATAGCTCTTAGTGATTCAATAGAGTGTAGTTGTTATTATCACTTTATATGTTCTTAGTTTAGTGTCAAAGTAGTGTAGAGTCAAGTTTTATTAGGCCTGCATTTTGATGTTTTGATTTTGAGTCTCATGGGTGTCAACTGCATTAGATAGGGTAAACACTCAAACTGCCATTTTCTAGCTTGATTTTTAGTAGGATATAATAGGTTTAAGCTTTTGATTTTCAGCATTTAAGAAGCTTTTATCTCATATTTTACAAGTTTGCACTTAGTTTCTAAAATCTAGCTTATCTTGTTATCTGTTTTAGTTCTTAAAATCATCAAATTTTCTTTTCATTTAAAAATCCAAAACTCAGTAGCTACTGAGCTAACTGTCTGTTTTCATGGTGCTTTTTCTATAAGCTCTTGTTGTCAAAAACTCTTTCAAAAAGCATTTTTATACAAAATTTAAATTTTCATTAAAATCAAGTCTCATGTCTTTAAGTTCTTATTTAAGTGCTTAAATTTAAGCTCAAAGTGTGTCTAAGGGTCTGTTTGGTTTTAAGTGTTTTTTTTCATAAGTGCTTATTTTAAATTACTAGCTTATGGCTTATTTTGTGTGCTTATTCTTGTTCAATTAGCTTTTTAGGTTAGTATTAGCTTAATAGTAGCTTAATTTAGCTTATAGTGGGCTTTTTAGATTATTAGCTTAAGAAAAAAATTCCAAAAAGAAAGTTAAGTAGTGACTGTTTACTTTTCAGCTATTTTCTAGCTTATTTAGGGCTTTTCATAAAAAATTTCTTTTATTAAAAATGCTTATTTTTAGGTGCTTAATAACTTTGCTTTTATAAGTTTTTTTTAAAAAAGGGGAAAGTGGAAATCGGGGTTGAGCAAGGCTCGAACCCCCGACCTCAACACTTTCAACCCTTTTATAACACACACTCACTACCACTGCGCCCTTAGGTCTTTTTCATTATACCTTTGCAATATTTATTCTTTATACACGTTTTTCTCTTATAAGCTTTATAAGCTATTTTAGCTTATTCCGTGGCTTATTCGATAAGCTGTGACATCAAGCTTATTTTTCCTAGGTTCCAATTAGTATAAGCTATTTTCTATATTTTTTCTAGAATTCTTATAGATATTTTAGTATTTTTAAACATTTATTTTCATTAAAAACTTTAAAAAATCATAAAAAATAGAAAAAGAACCAAAAAAATATAAATCTTTTTTAGAAAATTTTCTTTTATCATAAAGTTTATAGGATTTGTTCCCGTTCTCGTTTTTCGTGTTTTAAAGCTCATTTCAAATCCGTTTTTGTTCTAGTTTTCTTTAAACTTATTTTTTAGTCAATTAGAGTCCATTTAAAAAGAAAATTTTAATTTAGGTTTAATTTTAGAAAATTAGGGTTTTTAATTGCCGTTTAGGGTTCCCGTTTTGCGTTTTTAGTTAAAGTTTGACTTCCCGTTATTTGTTTTCGTGCTTAATTGTTATCATTTACTTATTTTAATTTGTAGAAGTAGATAATCAAATCAATCTTTGTCTTCAATTCAATTCATTGTCCGAACATCAAATGTGGTTTCAATTTCACAAATCGTTGAGGGATAACGACTTGGGAATCATACTTCCCGGTTTATATACGTATTATATTATATATATATTTGTGAAGATTTTCCTTTTTACCTTTTTCCTCAAGGGTAATTTGGTAAATTTCCATCATATTATATATTTTATTATTACGTGTGTTGGATTCTACGAATCATTTGGCGCCGCTGCCGGGGATTTGTGATTAAGATTCTCTCGTTTGAAGATTTGTCGAATCGTGCTTAGAGAACATTTCGTTTTCGAAAGTTACGCTTTTAAAAAAATCAAAAAAAAATCAAAAAAAAAAGTAAATATAATTTTCTTTTCTTTTTAATATAAGTAGAATATTAAAAACAAAAAAAACAAAAACAAAAATATTTGCTCTTTTCTAGTTAATTTGTGAATTTAAAAAGTTACAAAGTTGGTAAAAGAACACCAACAAATAATACCTTCAATTGAGGTATTATCCATATAGTTCCAACTCAAATTAACGATTTAAATAACTTACCATTTGTGTCCACTTTACGAGATTGACTCCCTTAAAAAGTAAAATTTTTAAGAGCTAACCGTGAAGGTAAGTTTGATTATTTGTTAAGTTGTTTCTTTGCTCGTTGTCCTGTTAAAATAGATGTGAAAAAAAACCAAAAATATTTCTTTAATTTTTCCTATTTCCTTTTTTATAGTGGCATGCTGACTTCCTTTATCTAGACGTTCCAATTAATTTTCCCCCCCTAATAATTCAAAGGTCACAATTCCAAGTGACGTCGAGAAAGAACAATGTATCTAACATAGTCAAACGGCGAGATTTCCGAAGCTATTGTTGAACCAGTGGCAGAACGTACAATGGAAGAGCTACTCCGGGCACCCACGGAAGGGTACGGAGAAGCTATTGTTTTACCAGAAATTAATGCGGATCATTTTGAGATTAAAACGAATTTGCTTCAATTGGTTCAAGCGAACCCGTTTTACGGTCGTGAGAGTGAAAATCCTTATGCTCATATTAATAGCTTCAAAAGGATTACCTCGACTTTACGATTTAGGAATGTGCCTAACGATGTGATTAAGCTTATGATGTTTCCATATTCGCTCGAGGGAGCCGCTAAAACTTGGTACGACAAAGAACCACCAAATTCAATCTTGACTAGGGAGGTTCTCGTAACCAAATTTGTGAATCAATTTTTCCCTCCTTCGAAAACCACTCACTTAAAGAATGACATTTCTTGATTTTTTGAGGAAACTTTTAGTGAAGCGTGGGAACGATTTAAGGAGTTGCTTAGAGCTTGTCCCCATCACGGATTTACGGAGTTAACTCAAGTTGATACCTTTTATAATGGTTTAAACGAGAATGAACAAGACTCCTTAAGTGTCGCGGCGGGTGGAAATCTTTTGAGTAAGACGACTAGAGAGGCTTTAAACATAATTGAGAATAAATCAAAAGTTTGTTATTCACGAAATAGATCAAATGCTTATAGGATGAATGCTACGTCTAGTAAAACGGATGAAAGAATTGATAAGCTTGCAGATCAACTTTTGACCTTAGTCGAAATTGTTTCTAAGAAAATTATCATTTCCGCTCCAGTTAAAGCGGTTGAGGAAACTTGTGTTACTTGTGGTGGTGCCCATTCTTGGTATAATTGTCCGGCTACCGATAATAATCAGGCTAGTGTTTTTGCGACTACGGGTACTTACAATCAAGATAACCTTCCGAACCGTGTTAGTAATCAAATGGCACCACCAAGTTTTGCTCCGGTGCAAAACAATGGTCAAAATAGGTTTAATCAGAATCAAGTTCAAGGGAATAATTTTAATCGGGGAAATAATTTTCATGTTAATCAAGGTTTTCAAGCTCAAAATAATCATGCTCCAAATTTTCAAAACCAAGGATTTCAAAACCAACCTTTTCAAGTGCCTAATAATCAAGTTCAACAAGAGATTTCAAATGATTTTTCAAGTTACAAGAGGAATAATGATCAAATGTTGAGGAATATGCAAAGTCAAATCAACTCGTTGAAAGGAGACCTTAAGAATGAAATTCAGAACACGATAAAATCTCAACAAGCCGTCATGATGAATCAACAAACCACTTTCCAAAATAATTAGCAAAACATGATTTGTGGATTGTTTCAAAAACAAGCCTCAACTTCGGGTACTCTTCCAAGTAACACAATCCCAAACCCGAAGGGTGAGATGAAAGCAATCACTACTCGAAGTGGTGTTGCTTATGAGGGACCCTCGAATCCTACTAATCCTTCTGCTAAAAAGGTAGTGGAACGAGAAACAGAGGAGACAACGGATAAAGAGCAAACAAATTTCCAAGGAAGTACCGCTCAAATCCCACCTCCGGTTATTCCCAGTTCTATTCTGGAACCCGATGTTCCGAAGACTTTACCTAAAACCACTCCCATTCTGGAATCCGATATTACGAAGAGTTCACCTAAGCCAAATATTCCATATCCTTCACGACGTGATAATCAAAAGTCTCGTGACAAAGCTTCGAATCAAATGGAGAAGATCTTCCAAATCTTTCAAGATTTGCGCTTCGACATTAGTTTCGCGAATGCTTTAATTTTGATGCCAAGATTTACTCCTACGATTAAGAGTTTGCTCATGAATAAGGAAAAGTTGGTTGAGTTAGCTAAGATTCCATTGAATGAGAATTGCTCAGCGATGCTTCTCAAAAAGCTTCCCGAAAAGCTTAGAGATCCCAGCAAGTTTCTTATTCCATGTAATTTCCCAGGAATGGATGTATGCCACGCCTTGGCCGATCTTGGCGCAAGCATAAATCTTATGCCTCTTTCTATTTGGAAAAAGCTTTCTTTGCCTAAACTTACACCAACTAGGATGACTTTAGAGTTAGCAGACCGGTCAATTACTTATCCTAAAGGACTCGCTGAAGACGTTTTTGTCAAAGTAGGGAAATTTCATTTTCTTATCGACTTTGTTGTTGTCGATTTCGAAGCCGATCCTTGAGTACCTCTCATACTTGGTAGATCCTTTCTGAGGACCGGTCGTGATTTAATTGATGTTTATAGAGAAGAAATAACCCTTCGAGTTGATAACGAAGCCCTCACTTTTAATCTAGATCAAACCACGAGATACTCCTCTACAAATGACAAGTCGGTAAACCGAATTGACATCATTGATGCAGTTTGTGAGGAGTATGCTCTAGAATTTATAGGATTTCCTAATTCTTCGGGTGGCAATCCCACCCCAACGTCTGAGCCGTTTACTTCCGAATTCATTTTGGAAGAAATTGAATCTTATCTTAAGGATGATTCGATGTCACCAGAAATTGATCATGCCGATTTCAATCCGAAGGAAGATATTTGTTTGATAGACAAATTATTAAATAATGACCCGTTTCAACTTCCTCTGATGGACCTTAAACAAAGTGAAGTGACCGAGGTAAAATCTTTAATTGAAGAGCCTCCAGAATTAGAGTTAAAAGATTTGCCGTCTCACTTAGAATATGCTTTCTTAGAATAAAATAACAAGTTAGCAGTAATTATTGCAAAAGGTTTAAAAAATGATGAAAAAGATGCTCTTTTAAAGGTGCTCAAATCTCACAAAGGGGCCATTGCTTGGAAAATCACCGACATCAAGGGTATCGACCCTTGTTTTTGTACCCACAAAATCTTGATGGAAGATGATTATAAACCTACGGTTCAAAGTCAAAGACGGGTTAACCCAAAAATTCATGAGGTAATCAAAAAGGAGGTCCTAAAACTTCTTGATGCCGGAATGATTTACCCAATCTCTGACAGCCCATGGGTTGGTCCAGTGCATTGTGTTCCCAAGAAAGGTAGAATAACCGTCATTGCTAGTGAAGAGAATGAATTAATTTTGACACGTTTAGTTACCGGATGGAGAGTTTGTATCGACTATAGGAAATTAAATGAAGCGACTCGAAAAGATCATTTTCCATTACCGTTTATGGATCAGATGATAGAAAGATTAGCTGGGAATGAGTTCTATTGTTTTCTAGATGGATTTTCAGGGTATTTCCAAATACCAATAGATCCCCAGGACCAGGAGAAAACTACTTTCACATGCCCGTATGGAACTTTCGCGTACCGACGCATGCCATTTGGCTTGTGTAATGCTCCCGGTACTTTTCAACAGTGTATGATGGCCATATTCCATGATATGATCGAAAAGACCATGGAAGTGTTTATGGATGATTTCTCGGTTTTTGGGGATAGTTTTGATTTGTGCCTCTCCAATTTAGAAAAGATGCTAAAACGGTGTGAAGACACAAATTTAGTTCTTAATTGGGAGAAGTGCCACTTTATGTGTAGAGAAGGAATTGTGTTAGGGCATAAAATTTCAAAGTCGGGAATTGAGGTCGATCGTGCTAAAGTCGATGTTATCGCTAAGCTCCCTCACCCGACTACAGTTAAAGGTGTTAGGAGTTTCTTAGGTCATGCAGGTTTTTACCGCCGATTTATCCAAGACTTTTCTAAGATTGCCAGACCAATGACTCACCTTCTTGAGAAGGAAACACCGTTTGTGTTTTCTAAGGATTGTATTGATGCTTTTCAGACTCTTAAAAAGAAGCTTACCGAAGCTCCAATCTTAGTTGTCCCGGATTGGAACCTACCTTTCAAACTCATGTGTGATGCAAGTGATTTCGCGATTGGTGCGAATTTAGGACAACGAAAGATGAAGCATTTTCAGCCTATACATTATGCTAGCAAGACTATGACTGAAGCTCAAATTCATTACACTACTACGGAAAAGGAAATGCTTGCCGTTGTGTATGCTTTTGAAAAGTTTCGGCCATATCTTGTCTTATCCAAAAGCATAGTGTATACGGATCACTCGGCTTTAAAGTACCTTATGAACAAACAAGACGCTAAGCCGAGGTTGCTCCGGTGGGTTCTTCTCCTACAAGAATTTGATATCACCATCCGTGATAAAAAAAATGACGCATGCAAGGATAGTTTTAAAAGGTTTACCAACAAACCCGCTCTAGTTTGCTTAACTCCACCGAAAGATGTCAACGATGAAAAAGAAAAGCACAAGAAGTGAAGAATCTCGCAGAGCCGACGGCTAAACGCCAAACTCGTATCACACCTTGTTTGAAGAATTTTAAAGTTATTTGCAAGGAGAGCATTTTTCATTCAAAAAAACCACTTCAAGTTTCTTTGGTTTTTGCAATCACATCCACCTTACCGTCTATCGTGCCCAATATTCTCTATATATAGTGGTGGGACATACATCCTTAGTACTCCCTTTAGTTGCTGAGGAAATTATCCTAATCCTTAGAGAATCTGAGGATACATCAAGTAGTGATGTGTAAGAACGTTTTACCTTGTGTGATGATTTTCTCTACATCAACGTTACAAGTGATGATTCCATGGGATTTTCTCTACCCTCCGTTCGAATTGATGTCCATTTTAAAAACCCTTCTTTTTGATGAAGTTTTAGAGGGACATCCAATTGCAATGATTCTTATGATTCCCAACCTTGATGAGTCGACTTTCCTAGACCACACCTACTTTATGTTTCTAACAAAGGTGAGGTGTCTTACTCCCAGGAAGACGACTTTGAGATTTTTACTCCACATGATCAGTCTACTCCTTTGAAAAGCATTGCTTCCATTCTTGAGGGATTCATCAATGATCTACCTTTCGAAGAGAATGAAGATTTATTTGATTTGGAATGTAAAACGAATGATGAGGCTGAATGTTTTGATCCAGGAGGCTGATATGATGAGATTGATGCTTTTATAGATATCAAAGTTCATACGTATATTGAGGAAGGTTATTATGACTCGGAAGGAGACGTATTATATCTTGAAAGTTTGCTTAATGATGATAACACCCATAATTTCTCTTCCGATGTATTTTTCGATCATGAATCACAACACATTGAGAATGAATCGGATCATGTTACTTTTTCTCCCAAAAGTAATCCTCTCCACCATAAGTTCACCGGTGAACTTATCACGATTCCTCCAGGAATTGTTAGAGAGCACGAGGATTATATCAATCGAATGTCGTTGCTAAGCGGAAATTCATTTTCCCAGTCACCAAAAAATTCTCATACAATCATCGAGTCTCTTCCCACATCTACTACTCTCATTGAGGATAGTAATTCCAATAGGGAAGAGACCGATATATTTTCCGGACCAGATCATTCGATACCACCAGGTATTAAAAGTGATTTTGACTCGAAATAGGATATTATTGACAACTTGCTTAACGATGATCCCATTCATGAATATGAGCATTTAACCTTCGACATGGATCCCGATGTGCCCATGATAAACAATGGTGATGAGCTTAATGAAGACGATTGCTTTGACCCAGAGGGAGGTGAGATTAATGTTGAAGTTGACGATTCCTTCACATTTGTCACTCGGACTTTTCTCCCTTATCTCACTTACCCTAAGGTTTCTTCCTTTCTTTCCTCCACCAAGAATGAGGACATCATTTTTGACCCCGTCATCTCCACTTAGAGCCAGTGACATCTCATTGGGATGGAACTTTCATGTGCTTAAATGTTTATCCAAACATGAATGAAAGCTCGATTAAGATTTTCTCTTCCATTTACTTTCTCCAAGGCGAATAAATTCAGGGATCGAGTCAAGCTATGTGACTCCGATACCAAAAACAAAGCGCTTCATGAGAGGCACCCCATGCTTATCCTTCTATTTTCTTTTTTATTTTCTTTTGTGATGTGAGGAGGCTTGTACTCTTCCGATTCTTGTTGTTTGTACTTGTGATTATTTGCAGGATTGATCCAGAATTTTCTGAAGACCCCAACTTTTCTGAAGACTCTCTGTTGGCGTGTATTTGACCCTTCAACTCGATCTTTCCTAGCCTTACCGCTTGTCATTATTTTGGGAAAATCCGATATCCTTCATCTTATATCGATTCACGGTTATCTTGCATAATTAATAATCGCTTAGATTTGCGTAGAGACCCGCCTTAAACATTGAGGACAATGTTTGGTTTTAGTTTGGGGAGGGAATCTATCGATTTGATGTTACCTACTTATTGTTTTGTTCTCACGTACCTTGTTTTCCCACAAAAATAGCAAAAATTTCAAATTTTTTTATTTTTTAAGTTTTATTTGTAGAAAAATATAAAAAAATAAATAATGTTTTTGTCACAATTTTGACTTTCTTGCTGGGTAAGAATAGGAGTAAATTTTGACCCGATCGAGCGTGTTGGGCTCTAGCTTGTTCCTTAACTTTTAGGCTAAGCATTCGCTAATTTGCGAAGAACGAAAAATGATAGAGTTAAGTCTAGTAGCGATGCGAAAAATCAAAGAGATTATTTTGAAATCTTAAGAGCTCATGTATATAACTTGTTGCTTTTTCTCCCATAAGCTCTTAACGATTAATATACGTGTTGTTTTGGAGATAAACTAAATCAACAATTTTTATATAATAATATAGCAACAAATTTTAGTTTTTAGTTCAAATTTATACTGAATTTTCAAAAAAGAAGTCTCTTTAATCATTTAAAAAAAAAATGAAAATGATGATAAAATGATAAAAAAAATATAAAATATAATAATAAAAGTTGTGGGTTGATAAAAGTTTACTACCTCTTGCCGGCTCACAACCGATGTGGTAGTCTTCTAAAGAAAGCCCATAGTAAGAATAAAGATCTGAGACTGATAAAAGTTTGCTGCATCTTGCCGGCTCACAACCGATGTTGCAGCCTTCTAAAAGGTCGAGGGTTACAATTGCATAAATGTCTAAATAGTTAAATTAAATTAATAAATTGACTTCTTTTTGTTAAATTCAAATATGCTTTTTCACTTTGACTATTCTATTTTATAAGCTATGAATACCCGGGAAACCTGAGAGTTTTTGAAACCTAAAGTCCGTGAGTCCCGATACTAGTCTCTGTGGGGTGTCAAAAGCCTGGTCACTTAGCCGCAAGGTGGGGATGTGCCAAGACGAAAGTCGCTACATGGGATGATCTCGCCTTTAAACTCATTATTCTAAGGTGGAACGTAAAGCATAGTATGTTGCAAAAAGTTGATCCATAGTTGAAATTCAAAATAGCACACTCACTTAAGATATAAAAAATGTCGGGAGTAAAAAGTCCACAAGTTACAAATATGAGTAGTGTTAGCATCTTTACTAATATCTAGCTGTGATTTTGTTTTAAGCTTGGTTTGGATAAGTAAAAAGTCGGGGACGATGAATTTATCCTTTTTGGGGCATTCTAGGATCGAAATGCATCTTGTTCTATGATCCCTAATAGTTATGGAAATAATGAAAGTCAAAATAATCTCAGTTATATTATTATTATATAAAAAAATTGGAAAATTTATAGAAAAATGGGAAAAGGGGTGTTTTATAACTTGTGATTTCTTAATTTTTCCCACAAAAGTCTTTGCTACTTTCAAAGGCTTAGTTGGGAAAGTTTTGAGGTATTTGGTTATAAGGCATATAACATTGCGTGAGGACACGCAATCGCTTAGTTTGGGGAATTTTGATATGTGTGAAAACACATATCCGTTTTATATCAAAAATGGCCCTAAAAAGACAAAATTATGCTTAAAATGCTTGAATACTGCTTGTTTTGTCTTTGTGATTGTGTAGGTGCGGATATTGCAAAAATCTCAAGAAAACGGTTAAAACCGGGCAAATACGAACACGGGAACGGAAGAGCACACAAAGAGCCGAGAGAATGCTATATAAAAGGTCAAAAAGTCAACAGTGGTCAGCCTTCAGTCAAACATGGTCAACACAAAAAGACAAAATCTAAAATTTCCAAATCAGTCCCTCATATTTACCAAATTTCAAAAATAATCCCTAAACCCTAACGGTGTTAACTCTTGTTTATAAGAGTTAACACCCGTTACTTCCTTATAACAAAACACAAAGTCCAAGCCCAATCCCAACACCCGGCCCAAAACCCCTTTATAAGCCCAAAGTCAAACAAATTTTACCCGGGTTTATTAAAAGTCAAAACACTCACACTTTTATAAGAGGTAAAACGCGGGAAAAACAGTTTTAACTGTTCATCATCTTCCCCGTTTTACCTCAAGCTCAAATCAAGGGGCAAAGTTAAATTGACAGTGTGGATGGGTAATTTGAGTGCTAAGTTTTGACGTGGCAAAGTAATACATCACCAAGCCCTCTCATTGGTGGAAACCCACAAGGGAATCACACGTGTTCTGACAAGTAGCACATCAAGTATAGAAAATTTGCACTATTTGTACTCACAAAAGAAGCACAAGGTGTCACAATCACGGATTGCCACGCTGGCAATCCGTGTGCTAAAAATCTAATCCAAGGGTCAAGAGTGAGCATCCAATGATTGAAAGATTTGAATGGATAGGATCAAAGGAAACGTGGGAAGGACTTGAGAGCCTAGAAGCATCTCCTCAGCACTATAAATACAAGCAGCTCTCACATACACACCATGTTAGATAGTTTTTACAATTTTCAGCTTATTTAGTTTATGTAATTTTTCTTTCAAAAATGTTTTAGTTAATGATCTCTTAATGTAATGTTTTAATTCAAGTATTGTAATCAGTTGTTTTTTAATTAATAAAAAGTTTCTTATTAAGCTCTTAGTTCTTTCATAAGCTAAATTTTCTTAAAATATGGTTCAATAAGCTGTAAATGTTTGATAAGCTTCTCATAAGCTCATACAAGCTCATCTAAGTCTCTAAGCTTAGATTTGAGCTTAATTAGTCATTTAATCTACTCAAACCTTAAAATCAGCTATAAGTACCCTTGCTTATGATTGTTGGAGCTTTTGGATGATGAACTTACAAAGGAAGAGTTCATTGGACTTTACTGGCTTATTTACAATAAGCCAGAGCTAGTAGACAAGCTCTTTGAGCCTCTTATGCCTTTGTTTAGCTAAGGCTTATGTAAGTTTCTCATTTCCATTTCTGTCTTAAAATTCTAGTTTACTATTAGCTTATTTCTTCTTATTAATAGCTTATCTGTGCTTATCTGAAGGATTTTATGCTTATTAAGTAGAATTGATTATTTGATTTAGATTAATATAGTTTAGATCTTAATTTTGCTTAATTTTTATCTTAAAACTATCATTAGTTTAATATCTCAGCATAGTTCATAAATCTTATTTTCTAGCTTAATCATTAGTTTAAATAAGTCAATTAAGTCCTTTATAAGTTGTTCTATATTTGGTTATTAAGTTCTAATCATTAGTTTCCTTATTTGATAGTTTAAAATGAAATCTGTCATTATTAAGGGGTGTTTGGAACAAGCAGTACTAACTTTAAGTTAGTAATGGTAGTGTTCTTTAGTTAGTACTGGTAGAAGTAATAGGGTAATTATTAATTTTAATCTCTTTAACTTGATTAATTGTGTAGGATAGGATAGAGTAATCAAAGTTTTTATAGGTCTATTTGTTTTAAAATTTCATAAAAACTCTTAAACATACCAAAAACACTAGTTTAGCTTATAAGCTTATAGGTTTTGCTTATTAGTCAATTTAAATTTACTTAATAGGATTCATAGTAGCTTTTTATCATCTGGTTTTCAAGTTTCAATTATTAAAGTTCATTTTCATAAGTTGATTTGAGTTTTCATTAAAATGAAGGAGTGTTTGGATTAGTGCAGTTTGGCCTTCAAAAGTCAAAGTAAATTGGTGATTTCACTTTGGTCAGCTTTGATTTCATTATTGATTAAGTTTTGAAAAGGTTTGATGAATTAGTTTGTTCTTATAATCATTTTGAGGTGCATCTTGTCTTATCCTGCACCAGGGGAGATTTTCTTCTTAAGCTAGTATAGAACTTTTGATCCAAGCTTCCCTAAGCTTGGAATTTGTTTGCTAAGTGTTCTTGCACACCTAAGTGGTGTGTCTATTGCAGGTTTGACCCTTAAGGTCACCTGCATTTGTGTTTTACCAAATTTGCCAAGTGCATCAGATAGGAACCACTACAGTCTTAAACTGCAGTGCTTATTGATCAAAATTTAAGTAGCTTAAGTAGGTTTTACTTATTAAAATTTAGTAGGTTAATAGTTTACATATAGGTTTAGATAGATTAAAGCTTGCTTTCCATTTTTTAGCTTATAATCTAGGATAATTTAGCATTCAAAGTTCATTAAAATTTTCAAAAAGCAAAAAACAGTAGTAAGTAGTTCTAGCTTCTAATTTTTGATTTTTAGCTTATACAATCTATTTTTATGATTTTAATTTGTAGCTTAATAGTAGGTAGAAAAGTTTTCAAAAGCTTTAGTTCAGTAGTAGCTTATTGAGCAATTTATCTTATCTAGTATTTAAGCTTTTAAGTGCTTTTCCTGAGTTTGCATCTTTAAAACTTAATTTCAATAAGCTTTCAGTAATATTAGGATAAGTAGCTCATTAGACTTAGTTTCTAGACATTATAAGCTTTCTAGAATAGCTTTGGGTTTTGAAATTAGAGCTTATTTGAGATCTGTGTGCTTAATTTAGTGAATTATAGTTTTTTAGCTCTCAAAAGCTCACTTTATGTAAACAGCCACTTCTCAAGCTGTTTGAGAGCTTATTTGTGAGTTTGAGCTTGTAGTATATTTATTAAAGTTTTTTATATAAGTGTCCTTTATAACTTTTTTTTTTGAATTTTCAAAAAATAAAAATAAAATAAAAAAAGTGTGCCTGGGACTCGAACCCAAGACCTCTCCCATACACACTAATGACTTAACCGTTTTGCTTCAATAGCTCATCCAACCACATCTCCCTTCATTTAATCTATATACACTTTTTCATTTCCTTTTTCCTTTTTAAGCCGTAGCCTATCTTAGCTTATTCTCAGCATATTAGATAAGCTGGTGGAGTGTGCTTATTTTTCTTGAGTTCCTTGTTTAATTTAGGACTTTTTGTGATTTTTCAGATTTTTCCCTTTAGTAATTGATTTTTTTATAATTTTTCCTAGATTTAAATCTTCAAAAATTAATAAAAAATAGAAAATTAATTTTTTAAAATACAAAAAAATAGTTTTCTGAGTTTTTATAGTATTTTAGACTTTTCTAAGCTTAGAAATCATTTTTTAGAATTTATAAGACTTAGTTTGCGATTTTCTAGGATTTAAATAGTTTTATTTAGTTTTTAATTCATAATTAATACTAAAATAATAAAAAAAAATTCCTAAAATTTTCTTTTATCTTAATTTAGGTTTAGAAATTTACTTTGCACTCTTAAGGTTTAAATTTAGTATAATTGCTTATTTGTCGTGTTTTATTTGTTCCCGTTAATTGAATTTGTGCATTAATTGCTTTTGTTTGCTTATTTTAATTGTTGTTTTTAATAAGTAGTTATAGATAATCAAATCAATCTTTGTGTTTATTCAAATCATTGTCCAAACAAGAATGTGGATTCAATTTTATAAATCGTTGGGGATACGACCCGGGGAATCATACTTCCCGGTAAATATACGTATCGTATTATTATATATTTGTGTGTGATATATTTTCAAGGGCAACTTGGGAATTTATTTCATATACTTTTGTGTATTAATATAGTA
Source organism: Tanacetum coccineum (assembly GCA_026074375.1). Taxonomy (NCBI): domain Eukaryota; kingdom Viridiplantae; phylum Streptophyta; class Magnoliopsida; order Asterales; family Asteraceae; genus Tanacetum; species Tanacetum coccineum. The sequence continues at coordinate 12,397 of BQNB010092391.1, read as the reverse complement.
TAGTATAATTACAATCAATTTTTGGCGCCGTTGCCGGGGATTTGTGATTAAGATTCTCTCGTTTGAAGTTTGTTGATCGTGATTTGAAGACCCTTTCATTTTTGAAAGTTTTGTTTTTGTTAAAAAAAATAAATCCAAAAATATTTTTCTTCTTATTTTTATTTTAATTTTTATTCTCTTTTATAAATATTAAAAAAATACCAAAAATATTTTTCTTTCTTATTTTTATTTCTTTTCTTATGTATTATTTTAAAATCTAATAATATTCTCCTTTACCCTCTTATCCGTTTAATTCTTTTTTCTTAACCTTCTATATTGTTTAATTCTTATGGCATCACTCGATCATCGTTTGAACCCCCTCTTCTCGATTAAAGAATGCTCGTCTTGTGGAGCTTTGTACACTGCAGACTTTTGTTGTTCAAAAGGGGGTCTTGAAGACAAGATTCTTGTTCCTAAACCCTCTCAGAATTGTGCAAATTGTGGAGACCCGGTTGATGGTCATATATTCGTCGATAATTGTGTTTTGATGCGAAAGTGTTTGAATGAAGGTTGGTATACAATTCATGATAAAAACGAAATTCTAAACACTTCCGAGTCATCCAATCACAACACTAACGTTGTTAGTGCATCACAAGAGCCAATCGTCTTCAATCAAAACCCCAGTAAAAAATCCTCGCAAAGTCCTCCACAAATTAACCACAATTGTTGTTACAAGTGTGGTGATTCGTTAGATGGAATTTTTTGTCAACAATGTACTTGCAAGTCTTGTGGGAATGGTGCTCATATTAGTTATAATTGTCCACCGAAAGCTCTGATTATCTCTAATCCGGAACCATGCAATCAAACCATTGATGAGCTCCCACAAACTTTGCCAAGTTTTGATCTGACAGTGCTATTCTTGAAAAAGATCTATTCAATAATTTACGCTTCAAAAACCCAACTTTGTGATTTTTCTCCTAATGTTTTCAACCCACCTCCCACAACCTTCTATGTATTCTTGTGATTTGCGGACCGATGTCGTTATAGTCACTCATGGTACACCTCATGTTCAGCTTTATCTATCGGACACGTGTTACAAATCAAGACTTTTAATTCCCGCTAGATTTTATGAATTTCATTTACTAATATCTTTGTTGTGATATGCGAGGTCGTGCGAGACTTTTCATTGTCACATACCACCAATGATGAAGATTATTATGAGCAAGTTTCTTGCTATGATCACATTCTTTTTGGTTTTGACCAATATCAACACCACGCAATTATTTCCGTCCAAGCATCCATTCTCAATGCTCAAAATAGCCTTTTTCAATGGCCTCAAAAGGAGTTTCTAAATTCTCAAAACTAGCTATGAGAAAATGACATCCATATGTGTTATGGTTTGGGTCTGTTATGCAAAAGAAGGAACGAAGAAATGCGATTTGTGTGAAGAGCAAGAGGCTAAAGATCATTATTGGAAGATTCACAATTTGCTTCGAGGATGACGAGGAGTATACCATTGCATCACACCACGATTAGGGGGCCAAAAAAAAAAAAAACCAAAAGGAACCTGAGTACTCTCTCATAATGGGGAACGAGCATCTTAGCACTATTCCTGAAAAGGAATCAGACGAATTAATAAAGTGTAGTGTTGAGAACCTTGTCCCAATCCCAAGTGAGTCTGAGGATTTTTTCGATAATGAAAGTGAGTGTGATATGCCAGTTTGTGATGATTTTATGACTTTCTCGAATCCTCTCTTTGATTCTGACAACGATTTTTCCTCTAGTGACGACGAGTCATTTTCTGATGAGGACGTTCCGAAAGAAAATTTCAAAATTTATTCAAACCCTCTTTTTGATGATGAAGAAATCATTTCTACCAAGATAGATCCACATTCCTTTAATGTCGAGTCTAATCTTATCGAATCTTTGCTTAACCGTGATATTTTAATTGATTTTTCACCTAAGTTTGATTATCTTCTCGAGGAGTTCTCCGGTGAACTCGCTCATATCGATCCAATTCCACCGAGAATTGAAAAAGCCGACTTTGATCTAGAGGAAGAAATCCATCTTGTTGAGAATTTATTGTATGATAATTCATCTCACCGACAGCGAAGAACTTAAATTTAGAAATCTGCTGATACGTTCTTGAGTCTCTCTCACCATCTCTATCCTCGTTGAAGTTAGTGGGACTTTTTTCATATGGAGGAGATCGACTTATTTCTTGCTACAAATGACTCGATGCCATCGGGCATTGAGGATGACGATTATGACTCGGAAGGGGATATTCGTTTTCTTAAAGAATTGCTTAAAATGATTCCCTTCCCCTTCCCAAAAATGAGTCATCTAACCTTGATCATTTTTATGATCCGTCACCTTCTTGTCCTCCTCTAGAACCACCGGATGTTGAGATTTGCTTTGATTTTAAGCCCGATACGGGTGTTGTTATTAACAAAGTGGTGGGTGACATTTCTGAACACGATGTTCTTATGCCTAATCTTTTAGCCACCCAACCCACCCTTTGTCTAGTATTTGACCTTTTGCTTCCGTTTTCGTCCGAAAACGAGGATAAAGTGTTCAATCCTGGTATTCTCATTTCTCCTATCTTATCTCATCGGGGCGAAATCATTTCTAATTTTTCTAAGAGCCCGATGATGATTTTTGGAGGGGACATCCCTCTCTTGGATGTTCTGTATCTCCATTTCTATCCCCCTTGACCCGCTTAAGTGTGGGGGGATCGAGTCAGGCTCAAGACTCGGTGAACAAAAATAAGCGCTTCTCGGGAGGCAACCCGTGTCTTTTCTTCTTTCTATTTTTCTTGATTAATAAGTGAGTGTGATTTTATAGCCCAAGTATGGGAGCGTGCTTCTTTCTATGGTATGTGGTATTGTTTTTTGCAGGATTCCTTAAGATCATGAAGACTCGTGCTTGTTTTCAATCCTCTAATCATCCGGTTTTCGATCTTTTACTTATTTTGGAATCCTCAATCCTAATCATGTATATATATATTGTTTCCCCTTTCACACTTGGAATTTTTTGCATTTGCCTTTTTCATTCCTAAGTGTGGGGGTAAAACCCGATATTTTTGAACATTGAGGCCAATGTTCGATTCTAAGTGTGGGGGGGATTTCTATCGAAATGTGATCTTACTTGTGCCTTGCTATGTCCCTCGCAACCCCGTTTTGGCCAAAAAAATTTAAAATTTTAAGTCTTAATATCTAGTTTATTGTTAAAAAAAACATGTTTAAAAAATAAGTAAAAAAATAAAAATAAATAGTTAATTGGATTAAATATATATATATATATATATATATATATATATATATATAATAAATAAAAAATAGTTGACACGAATGTAGTCTTTCCGTTGGTGAGAATGAAAAGTAAATTTTGACCCGACCAGTTTTATATCTTAGCCTTCTCCTTAACTGAAAATAGATTGTCTTTGCTAATCTTTTATACAAGGAGCTACAAAACGCAAGTCTAACTTAAAAAAGTCAAGACTTTGTAAGTTCCCATAATTGATTTTAAATATGCGAAGATCGATTTATTAGAGTTGAGATTGGTGCCAGTCTATGTGACTTGTTAATGTGCCGATCTTAATTCGTTAGGCTAAGTATTCACGAATTTCTTTCTTAGAAATTTTAAATTGTGAAGAACAAGAGATGATAGAGTAGAGTATAAGTTTTGATGCTAAACATAGAATAGTTGGATTTCTTTAAGGCTCATGAGTGTTAATTGTGGCTTTTTCTCCCATTAGCTTGTTTCACCTTTATATATAATTGTTTAATAAATAGAGTTGTGCAGTTTTTTTTGGTTAATAATTAGTTAATAGAAGTTTTCTTTAGTTCCTTTGTGATTAAGATGAGTACACATCAGGAATACTTAATTTGGCATACTATATGTATCACATTAATAAATATTTTGCTTATCCCTTAAAGAGCCTTAGGGTATATGGGGTAAGTAAAATTAATAAGTGAAATTATAGCCTTATTCATTCTTTAAAGAGCCTTAGAGTATATGGAATGGAAATTGTTGCTTAATTTTTTCTTTAGTCGTTCTTTAAAGAGCCTTGGGGTATATGGAATGATTAAAGTTGTCTTGTTTGTACCTTAAAGAGCCTTAGGGTATATGGTGCAAATAAGATTGGTCCATTTATGCCTTAAAGAGCCTTCGGGTATATGACATGAATGGTACCTTGCTTAAGTATCCTAATAAAAGCCAAATTTTAGTCGCCTCGATGTGGACTTTAATCTTGATTGCATTGGTTTCTTTTAAAAAGGGCTAGAAACTAATTATTGCGACTTTACAGTTACGCTTTATTTTTGGAATTAATAAGTATCGAAATAAAGTCTTAAAGAGCCTTCGGGTATATGACTTAAATAAAATTTTGAGATACAAAATTAGGAATAAGGGAGGAAAAGTAAGTACACAATTAGATTTTATAAGTAGTGTTAGCATCATAACTTGTAATTTACAATGATCTTGTTTAGCTTGGAGATGTGAAAGTCGGGGACGATGAATTTATCCATTTGGACACTTTTTGTGCTTTTGTTCCATGATCCTAAAAGTTATCAATGAATGATGAAAGCATTACATTATGTCACACATAAATAAGTTGTAAGTTGGAAATTATGAAAATCATAAAAATGTTGTAAAAAAAAAACATTCACAAAAAAAAATGGGTAAAACGGGGGTACTTGCGAATTTAAATGATTTTTGAACCTTTTAATAGACCTTTTCTGTTCTTGTTTAATTGTGAGGGGTTATAAGTTAAAAAAGGATAAAATTATTTATTTCCGGGTATTGTTTTATTTACATTACGTGTGGGACCAGCAATGGCTTAGTGTGGGGGAATTTGATGTTCGCTAAAATACACATCATTTATAACCCGAAAAACACTATTAATTGGACTAAAAATGCTAAAATATGCTTTATTATATTGCAAATATGTTTGTTTGGTATTTTTATGTCTTGCAGGTAAAAGGATTAAAAACGGTGCAAAAACAGGAATTATCGGGCTCAATTTGGTCAAATTTAATTATTACTCAAAGCTAAGATGAAGTCGTGAAAAGTCTCCAAGCATACCAGTGAAAAGAGCATGAGAAAACGAGTCCAATGGTGCCTTCGGATTTTATTGGGCCAGCCCGTATCCCATTTTTTTGGGCCGGGCAAGCCCAAACAAGCCAAGCCCATTTTAAGCCCAATTGATAATGCACAAAATATGTTATGAATGAAGCATGTGACATCAGGTCACATGACCTGGAAATTAAATCCCATTGCACACGTGACAGCGCATATACTTGGAAGGGACAAATTATATTAAGCCACGTGGCGAAAAAGAATTGTTAACATTTCAATACATTGCAAATTTGATCCTAGGGACGTAAATGATGCGTAGTATCTAAGCCAGAGGAAAGGACACGTGGAAGCAAGGAAATGGTGGATCAGATTTATAAACGCTGGTGATCCGAAGTCACACGAATGCATGCCAATGATTGGCTCAACATTATCTAATCATGGAAAAAATTTACAAATCTCACCCTCTCTCTCCCTATATAACAACTCGTCCCCTTTACTTTGGGGCAGTTAGTCTTTTATTTTTTAGTTTAGTTGTACATTTTTTAGCTTATTAAAGATTTGTAATAGCTTATTCTAGTTTTCCTGCTTATTGCACCTAGCTTATTTCGCAATCTTTTTAATATGATGTAAAAAAGATGATTTGATGCTTATTGAAGATCTCAGTTCGATTATTTCTTGCTATTTGGTTCTTAAATCTTTTATTTCGTGTAGCTTATTCTATAAGCTGAATTTTCGTGATTATTTTCGTAGCTTATTGTTTTCAAAAGTTCTTAAAAACTTAAATAATGTCTCTTATAAGCACTCCAAGCTAATTCGATTCATTATCAATTATTTTTAAATACTTTTCGAGATAATAAGCTATAATAAGCTCGAATTTAGCTTAATACTGTGCTTATTCTGTTTTTTTAGAAGCTTTTATTTTTTTGTCTAGATAAGCTTCTAAATAGCATATTTGATTTAGAAAGAGCTTATATTGTTAAATCAAGTTTTCGAGAGTTTATTTGTTAAATAGTTTTGAGATTTAAGTCGTTAGGTGCTTTTAGCTCGTTTTAATTCCTTGTTGCAGTTCTCGTATGCTTATTAGTGTTTCTAGGTTGCTTATTATTAGAGTTTAGATAGTTATTTGCCTCATTTAGTTTTCTAGTGCTTATTCAACCTTTGAGGATAGTTTTCATTAAGTTTCCATAGTTCAAATGGATTAAGTGCTTAGTTGATCTTATCGCAGCTTAATCTGAATGATAGCTTATTCGCATCTGCTTATCAGATCTGACTTATTTGATTGCTTTTCTCTTGTTCTTACAACATATGTGCGTTTGGTTAATAAAATCCAGTTAGGCCACAATTGTAGTTTGTTTAGTAATTAGGCCACGATTGGATTTATAGCTTAGGGCTTGCAGATTGGTTTGTAAAATTAATTTGGATCTTTGATTGCAATTGGGCTGCGTCTGGGTTGTAGAAATATGGGCCAATCATTTGGTTTGTGTAATAAAATGAAAACAGTAAACTAATTTGTTAATGTGAAATGTATTTTTGTATAACAGTTTGTTAATTTTGTTTTGCTTTTGGTATCGGTCAACTCATGGGGCGCGGAGCTTAAGGGTTTATTTAGCTAGACCGAATTTGATTATTTGTTTTAGCTAAATAAACTGGGTGGTATTCGTTTAATTGCGGCTCTTCAATTCGGTTCCATTTTCAATCATTTTTCAATTAATTAGTGTAGTTTTAGTATAAAATATTTTGCTTTGCTTATTTTATCATTACGAGTAGCGAGTAGTTTTACTTGTGTTTGCCAAGTGATTAGTGATTTGGGATTTTAGTGCGGTTTTAAAAAAGGTTTAAAAAATTAATAGTCATTAGAATTTTCCAATTTACATACCGTCATTTACTTTTAATGCAATTTAAATACTTGTCATTTATTTTAAAAAGCATTCTATTTTACTTGTCATTTAATTTCTTGAAACTTGTTTTCTAAGGATTTTAATTCGTTAAACCTAAGCCCGCACTAAAATAACATTTCACGTCACTTAGCAAGCATTTTTTTGTCATTTATATCTTTTAGATCAATTTTAGTTTAATCTTGTAGTTTTAAATCTTAGAATTAATATTAGTTTAATTTTTAGTATAAAAATAGTTTAAATCCAAAACCAAAAACTTTT
>BQNB010092390.1:0-26631 GCA_026074375.1 Tanacetum coccineum | reverse complement strand
ACAAAAGTAGTAAGATATAAAAGCAAGGTTAAAAATGGATTCAACAAGGTCACTCAAAGATTCTGTCCAAAATTCGTATATATGGTATGTGCTTAATTACACATACCATTTTCTATTTAAAACGGACTTAAATGACTAAAAACATGCCAAAAATACATTGTATTTGTATGTTTGCATTTGTATTGTGCAGGAAACGGATATTCAAGAGAAGGTACAAAAAGAAAGCCAAAAACAAACAAAACCGAGCACGGAGTGGAAAAGACCAAGTCAAGTCAAAGTCAAAGGTCATCCCATTGAAGAAAATACAACTTGAGGGACTAAAACTGCCAAAACCTCAAGTCGTATTACTAATACAACAAGACAAGGGTCAAAATTGCGAACCGGGTAGAGATTGCATTTAAGTTATATAACATAAGGGGACCATTCTGCCAACTTCCCCAAAAGCCCTCTTTCCCGCCCCTTAAAACCCAGGACAACTTGGATGTCGTCCCATACCTTCTTCCCTGCAAAACCACTCAACACCCTACCAAAATCATTTCATCCACCCTACTATTCCCCCCCCCCAGCTGTATAAAGTCCATGTTAGCAATCCCTCTCCATTCCCAAAACATTTTTGATGGCTGAGATTGTTTCCAAAGAACCACACAAGGAATTGAAGGCTGGGATTTGCTTGAGAATCACCTCACACAACAAGCACACTTTGTTTTTATCTCTCCACAGAAGCACAAGCTGCAAGTCCAAGAGATGAAGACTTCGGCTATAAATAAAGCTTTTTGTAAGCCTTTGAGGCATCTAGTTTTTAGTTTTAGTAACTAATTAGTTTTTAATCTAAGTTTAAATTTCAAAGTCATTTACAGCTTTTTTACTTTCAGCTTTGTAACACTTTCAAATTTTAATGCAAGTTTGAGTTTTAAATCAATTTACAATTCCAAAAGTTAAGTTTCTTAATTGTGTTGTGTTCAAAAAGTTCTCAATACAGTTTGTTTATAAGCTGCTTAAATTAAGTAAACTTAAAAAGTTACGTAATTAAGAGATAAATCACAAAAATCACTCTCAAATACACCACAGCTTACTTTATGGATGATAAGCCAGTTCTGGATGGGCTTATGGACACTACTAGCTTGTTTTATGCAAGCTAGAGCTTGTAGATTCATTGTTTGACCCTGTTTTGAGCAAGGGTATTGTAAGTCACTCTTTTTCTTGTTTTCCTTATTTACTACAGAACTGCTTATAGTGCTTATCTTGCTAAGTTGTTAGTGTAAAAGTGATTTGTGTAACTTTCTTGCTTAGTACTGTTAGCTCATTTATTAAAACTGTTAGTTTTGAGTTAACACTGCTAGGCCATTTCAGCTTATTTAAGTGCTTATTCTTAATTGAAATTTGCTTAAAAGTGTTTTAATTTGTTATTTGATAATCTGTTTTTAATTAATATAAAAAGAAAAATGATTTTTGCGACTTTCAGGAGGTTTTTTAACTAGCCAGACAACTTAGAGTTAGTACTGCTAGTTCACTTTTGGAACAGTACTAACTTAAAGCTACCAGTACTAACTCCAAGTTAGTACTGTTAGTTAGTACTGTTAGTACTGGTAGTTCAATTTAGCTCATCAGCTTATTATTTCAGCTTGTTTAAGATTTCTTTAGCTTTTTAAAGTAGATTAAGCCTATTTTAGTTTACTGTCTTCAGTAGAACTTATTTGCCTTTTCAAAATAATTTTAAGAGTTTATCAGTTTTAGTTTTCTAGCTTATTTATCATTTTAGTTTATTCTAGTTGCTTATTCCTTTTACTAAATGCTTATTAGGGGTAGTTAATTATCTGTTTTAGCTTATTTGCTTATTTCTTGCTTCTTTGTGTTTTATAAGCCTAGCAGTACCAACTCAAGCCTAGCAGTACTAACTTAAGCCTAGCAGTACTAACTCCAAGTTAGTACTGTTAGTTAATACTGTTAGTACTGCTGTTAGTACTGTTGTGTTTACCTTGATTAATTTAGCTTAATTGCTTTTTGTATTTGCTTATTTAGAGTTAGTTTAGCTTATTTGATTTGTATTAAGCTTATTTGAGCTTATTTGTGCCTTTGTGTAAAAGTTTTAAGTGTTTTTGCTATTTCTAGCTTTTATGCTTGTTCTAGCTTATGTTCCTTAATTATCTTCTTGTTCAATTGCTTATTAGGTTTAGTATCCAATCATATTCACATCCTTGTCATATTCAAACATCAATCATCAATCGTCTTTCGATTTTCCATTCTAGCCTCGTTGGGACATAACGACCCGGGAACACTCTATACTGCTCTCGGTTTCTTGATTTTGTGGGTCCTGATCCTTGTTATATATTTATAGATGTCTATGTTTATTTATACATAATAAGGTGTAAGAACGACCAAGTCACTCAAGATCACATATCAAGTACAAACTCAAGCCACAAGACAAAGATCACTACATCAAAGTACAAGATATCACATGAAGAATCAAAGACTATGAGCTGAACACAAGATCAATTAGAAGATTACTGAGCTTAAGTTTGTATTTTCTGGGGTGACCTCCCTTAGGGGGAGATTGTTAGATATTACAAAAAGACTTCGTCACCCCGTGTATTTTACCGTTTATAGTAGCTCGTAGTTAATCATTTAATGTATAACATTCGTTAATGGGCCGGGTATAAAACCCAACGTATAAGCCCACTACGAAGGCCCTTTGGCCGGTTTTGTACACAACTATATAAGCCTCTTCCATCTTATGGAAGAGGTGGTTAGTCATTTTATACACACACTCTCTCTCTCTCTCTAGAGGAGTGTGCATTTTCTTTGTTTCTCTCTCTAGTATTCGACTAATCTACTAACCATTTGATTGTGTGATGATATCTAATATCCTACAGATAGGTATTCGTTCCATGATCCAGCCAGAACCAGAGAGATCTACCTAGGGACATTCCAATAGTTAGATTAGAAGTCCTAAGGTATGATATATAAAAAGGAGTAAAAGTAAGAATGGGAATAATGCCGACTAAGACAGAGCTAACACTGGAATAAACCCAACAAGGTGTTAGTGATGAAGTCTTAGTAAGCATTAAAGGGATTAAAGAATGAAAAATAAATGTGAGGATAAAGGGTCTAAAGAAAGAAGCCCTCCATACACTTAGGCAAAAACTGGGTCAATACATATGCTATCAGAAACACTAAGATGTTCTCTGGTATTGAAGATAGTCATCATGGACCTAGTGATGCAATGCACAACTCTCCCTAACCACTTAAGGTCTCTCAAAAGACTCTTGTTTCATTTATTATGGAGACTAAACACGTTATCTATTGACTTTCTAATTCCAGGATAGTTGGTATTAAAAAGGTAGCAGTCAACTCCAGCCTTCGATCAATAAAACCAAAGTACACTATTGAGTCTAAAGCCAAAAGAGATCATCAATAAATCTCGTTGGGACACTATTCAAAAATACACTTGTCCTTCATACACTGTGAAAACAAGTGAAACATTAAGAGTCCTACGCATTATCCTTGTGATCTTAACAGAACATCAAAGTGATACTTCATAGTATTCACAATGATGATGGAAATCCTACCAGTGCCAACATCAAACAAGCATTGCGGCAGGTGACTTATGAGATCCTATATGGATCAAACGTGTGACAACTGGACATCGATTTAGTCCAGTCTATGAATTGACAACTTAATTAGTGAGATAGTAACTCACTAATTCACTCTTGTTGTATTGTCTGCTTTGAGAAGTACCGATAATGAGAACAGGCTAGTACAGTCATGAAACCTTGTCAAGAAGATTATATTGAATATTACCTGATCACGGGTACAATATTTATATTGTTTAATTTGGAACCGAAGGTTATTGCAACCTAAAATTGACAGAATGACAAAGATATTCTCGTCTATATTTGTGTTTATAACTAGCCTAAACCTGCAGATTCACCCGGTGATGGCATTATCCAGTTCCAGATGAGTTAAATTCATATCCACATGCTCATACTAGACCAACAAATGTAAAGACATGATGAAAGATTAAGTACATGTTTCAAAAGTCTTCCGCTACTTTGATACTCAACGTCTTCCTTGAAGTCATGAAGTGTTCAAGTTAAAGAACATCAAAAAGATGGTAATAAAAGCTTTCAAGATGAAGAAAGGTATAAGCATGTTGGTCCAAAAGTTACAAGTCCACAAGAAGGAAAAAGATTACAAGATGATGAAGAGATGATGTTTGACTGATGATCTCAAGAAGTTCAAGATCATAAGTCTTGCATGCAAGAACAAGTTCCAAGATCGCTATGTCAAATTTGCAAGATAAAGACAAAGTTTTAAGACTATAAGCAAGATTGAAGACATTCATAGAATGTTAATCTTAAGTTTTTTTAATTTGGAGTGACCTCCCTTTGGGGGAGATTGTTAGGAATTGATAAAAGACTCGATCACTTCCAAAATAGTAATTCGTAGCTCATAGTTAATCGTTGTGTAAAAGTTAATCTAACCAGGTCCACATAGGCTTTCCTTATGTTGACCACACCTAAGGATAGTATAAATACCCTCTCCATCACATGGAGAGGGTGTTGGTTCATTTGGAAATAATAAATTTACACATTTTTTTCTTTCTTTAATTGTTCCAACCTCTCTCTTTCTCTCTCTAGATTTCTTCTCTTTAATCTGTTCATGAGTTGGTGTTGATTTTGCAATATCCTATTAATCTTATGGCGGGACTAAGAAATATTCAAATTTATTAAGACTTTAATATGGTCCCATATTAGTCTTATACCCCAGATGTCCAAAAACTTCGCCATAGTTATATGTGTATTACCAATGACATTTCATCTTTTAGATACATTGTTTCTAGTTTTTTGGACAGGCATCGTCATAGGGAACCTTATATGCCAGCTTCTTTTATGATTAGTTAGCTCAGTAAAAAACCAGAGTCTAACACTTTTTGTAGCTGTGGTGGCTTAGGTCGATAATGTCCACGTAGGTCCGTGGTGGACATTGATCTATTATACGTAAGATTTTTTAGTCTGAGACACGCGTCGAATCATATCGTCTAAACAAACTTGAAAAGATGTGGTTCTTCCCAAAAGTTAGTTTTGAGGTCAGGGACAGACCACTTTAGTGTATGTTGTATGTCATCCCTTTAGTATAATATCAACTACCAAAGTAGTCTTGCTCAAAAGTGTGCGGAACCATGGATATGTCTTTGGTACTAATTTACCTATTATGGGTTCACCAGGAAAGTTATTGTCGATTTCATCGTCATCACTTGTCTCATCATTTTTAATTCGTGATAAGTGATCGGCAGCGACATTGTTGGTACCTTTTTTGTCTTTTATATTTAAATCAAACTCTTGCAATAGCAATATCCAACATATGAGACGTGGTTTAGAATCTTGCTTTTTGAAGAGGTATCTAAGAGCTAAGTGATTGATATAAACGACAGTTTTTTATAACACCTGATAGGGTCAGAATTTATCAAATGCAAAGACTACAACCATTAGTTCTTTTTTCTAACCGTATAATTTTGTTGAGCTGCATTTAGAATTTTACTTGCAAGATAGATGGGGTGAAAATGTTTTTCAATATTTTTGTCCTAAGACTGCTCCAACTGCGAAATCGCTCGCATCACACATTATCTCAAATTGAAGATTCCAATTCGGGCTCATGATGACTAGAGTGCATGTGAATTTTTCTTTTAATGAATTTAATGCTTTGTGACATTCATCATTGAATTCGAATGGAGTATATTTTTCAAGTAATTTTGTTAAAGGACGGGAAGTTTTTTAGAAGTCTTTTATAGAACGTCAATAGAATCTGGCATGTCCCAAAAAACTTCTAATGCCTTTAACATTAGTGGGGGTGGAAGTTTGAAGAATACGTCGATTTTGGCGTTGTCAACTTCTAGTCCTGCACCAGACACTTTGTGTCCAAGAACAATTCCTTCTTTAACCATGAAATGACATTTTTCCTAATTAAGTATAAGACTTGCATCTTTACAACGTTGAAGCATTTTATAGAGATTGTGAAGACAATTATCAAAAGAGTTTCCAAAGACGGAGAAATTATCTATGAATATTTCTATAGATTATTCGATCATGTCGTGAAAGATTGCCAACATGCACCTTTAGAAAGTAGCGAGTGCGTTGCACAGACCAAAAGGCATTCGCTTGTAAGCGTATGTTCCAAAAGGGAAAGTGAAGGTTGTTTTTTCTTGATCCATAGGATCGATCGGTATTTGAAAATATCCAGAAATACCATCAAGGAAACTAAATTATTTATTTCCTATGAGTCTTTCTAACATTTGATCCATGAATGGCAATGAAAAGTGATCTTTCGCAGTTGCTTTGTTGAGTTTAAGATAGTCGATACAAACTCACCAACCCGTAATGGTTCTTGTTGGGACAAGTTCATCTTTTTGTTTGTGACTACTGTAATACCACCTTTCTTTGGTACACAGTGGATGGGGCTTACCCAAGGGCTATCGGTGATTAGATAAATAGTACCAGTATTGAGGAGTTTAACGATTTCTTTTTTAACTACTACTTGCATGTTTGGATTTAATCTTCTTTGTTTTTGAACAAATGCTTTTTTGTCATCTAGAAGTTGACTTTTATGTTTACAGAGAGATGGACAGATACCAGGAATGTCTGTTGTTTTCCAAGCAAAAGCTTGCTTGTGTCTTTTAAGAACAGAGATGAGCTTATTTCTGTTTTGTTCAGAAAGCTAAGATGAAATGATCGCAGGAAGAAAAGAAGGTTCTTTCAAGAATGTGTATTCTAGGTAATCAGAAAGAGGTTTGAGTTCAAGATCCGTAGGAGGTTCATTAAGGGATTTCTTGATTTTATAATAAGTGTGGAAGGTGATTTTTTTGAAGGCAATTTTTTCTTTATTTATTTTATGTTCAGTTTCTTCGATATACATAGCTATAAATTCATCTAATTCAGCAAAGATTTTATCTTCTAAAGGAGTTCCTTCGATGGAACAAAGGATTTTGCTTCCTTCATCGAGTAAGGCATCAAAATCTTCTTCTAAAATGTCATCTATGACATCGAAACTGAAACATGTATAGTCATTAGAATAGAAATGTTTCATCACGGAATCGATAGAAAAGATCATACGTTTAGAACCAACTCCAAGATTGAGTTGTTTTTGTTCTATGCGAATTACATCATCTGAAGTATATAGGAAAGGTCTTCCTAAAATAAGAGGAACTTTGTTGTCATCCTCCATTTCAAGGATAACGAAATCCATAGGAAAAGTAAATTTACCAACTTCGACTAGCATATTTTTAGCTATTCTAATAAGGTATTGAAATGATCGGTCTGCTAATCTTACGCTCATTTTAGTTGGTTTAAGAGTTTCGAGAGATAATTTTGCATAGAGAGAATACGACATAAGATTGATGCTAGCGCCAAGATCGGCTAAGGCGTTGCAAGAGATGGTTTTGTTGAAGGTACATGAGATAAGGAAACTTCCGGGGCCTTTGAGTTTTAGTAGAACATTGTTTTGGATCGTAGCTGAACTTTAATCGCTAAGAAAAGCGGATGAGATTTGCTCAAGCTTATGTTTTTTACTGACAAATTCTTTGAGAAATTTGCCATAGTTTGGCATTCCTGCTAAAACGTCGACAATAGGTACGTTGATTCGAACGACACGAATCATATCAAGGAATTTTCTGTATTGGCTTCCATTTTCTTTTCGAAGGCGTTGAGGATATGAAATTCTTGGTTTACAGGGTTTGGGTGTAGGTGTTTCTTTTAGCTTCGGTGTTTGAGGTTGAGGTCGTTAGCCTCAAAATGTGAGCAACTTATAGGAATTACATTAGATAAAATAGCCACACAACACATGGAGTAATAATGACATGTTTAGATAGTTTAGTGTTCTATGGCCTATAAATACCCCCTCCTTACTTCCAAGGAGGGGTGAGGTCTTATAATTAGTGTGTGCAATTTCTTTATTCAAGCTAATACACACATCTTTCCTTTATCTCTCTACTCTCTCTCTCTCTAAAATGGCTAACTACTTATTTTGGCTTCCTCGACCTTCAGATCATGTTTATCTTGTGTTTCTTATGTCTTACAATTGGCATCAAGATCAAGGTTGAGAGTTTTGTATGTGTTTGTGTCAAAATAAGCATTCTTTTGCTTATTTTGTGCCTTATTTAGGCTTATTTTTGTTTCTAAATCATGTTTACATTTTTTCACGACAAAAAGACACAAACTTTAATTAAAAATAACATTTTTTATAAAATTTGTGACTTTATGCTTTATAAACATGTTTAGAACAAAATTATTGCAAAAAGGTTTAAACTTTGTGTGTTTAAACCATTAGATTTATGGTTTTATGTTGTGCTTTTGGTTTGAAAGGACGGTTTATTGGTTGTTCTAGCGAGACATTTACAAGCTCAAAAATAAGTGATCCTTGTTTGCTACGAGCGTATTACAAAACTTGTAACCCAAGTTCAAGACTTTGCAAAAATAGGTGATCCTTGTTTAATATAATAGCAAAAGACAATATGATAGACTCAAGCGTATGATAATATTTCAAATGAAAAGAAGCGAAGAAGAAAAACCCATTGAACCTCATGTTTTGAAAATACTCACCGAATGTCATTTTCAAAGAAAAACTCCACCGAAGGACATCAATCGGTTGTCATCAAAGAGAAGAGAAAAAAGGACAGTGAACAAGGGCTTAAATTTAACCAAAAGAGAAGTAAATCACAACTGCCTTACCAGGTCAGTTGGTTATAAAATTGGAGTTAACCTTTGGTTTCTCAAGGTCTTGAGTTCTAGTCCCACTAGCGGTCATTTTTAATAAGACCCAGTTCTTCACCAACCCAGGTCACCGAACATGGGGCACCGAACGACAGTTCACCGAATTAGTTCAGCGAACCAAGTTACCAAATCAGTTCAGCGAACCAAAGCAGTTCATAAACCAAACCAGGTCAGTGAACCAGACCACCGAACTAGCTCAAACAGAATTTGCATAATTAGTCCTTGGTTATTTAAAGATAATTATTTTCAGTTAAACCCTTTAACGACAAACATCTTTCACCACCAGTCCTTCGTTAGAATGATTACTGACCGTCATTAACTAGATAACACATACCCTTAACGATAATTCATTTCATAGTTGGTCCTTAGTTAACGAGCAATCAAACCTTAAACCAAAACCAACAAACAAAACAAGCACAATACATTACACTAAAAAAGATCCTGCATAAGATTCACTTAAATGGTAAACGGCTAGTTTTGGTACTTCAAAGATAAGTGATTACAGAGTTGATTTGGTATTACTTATTTGAGATTGAAGTGGGATTTCACGATGGCGTCTACTTATTTCATCATCGTGGCTTCCCTTTATTTTCTAACTGTTTCACCCTCTAACGATGATGACTTGCTTGAGCACATAGAGCTTATGATTGAGACTTGGATTATCTAGTTTGCAGTAGTCGAGTGGTTGGTTGAAGACCTGGATAACTATCACTTAAAGGAGTTACATTGTAGGCTTAGTGTCACACGCAGATGTAGATGTGGATGGTTTCAAGAGGTGTTGTATGTCTTATACTTTTGATCGGGTATAGAGTACTTACAGATTCTGAAGCTGTAGAACTCTCTACACTGTTCTTCAATCAACTATAGTGCAAGCTTAAGTAACAAATTTGGGGGATTGTACTTTAGTTTCAAGTTTAGAATATGAGGTTTACTTCATCACCGATCACAACAAATAGCCGAAAGAATACGAGGTTGGTAAGTTAGTCAGAAGGAATCTAGAGTAGAGATGTGATCAGCAGTTGATTTTCACGGGATATGTTTTGAGCTACTAAACGACAATGGTACTTCACAATCTTAGCAAAATTTTCAAGGTTCTTTAATGACATTCATAACTTTTCAAGATTTTTGCTTAAGACGTGATCATCTTGAGTATATGAGCGTACACGACAATGATGCTTTCGAGATATCGTCACCATCATAGGGGAAGATCGTGTACATGGTGTGGTTTTACGGGTTAATGAAGATATTAGGCCTGTAGATTCGTACTGGTATTATGGTTTCTACTTCATTTGATTGGTTTGTGTGAAGTATTCTACATACATGAGAAGATTTGATGCTGATTTCTTTAACATGTTCCCTCGAACGGATAATCACCAAGACCTAATGACAAAAAGCAGTAATGTTTGGTGTAGGATATTTTACAAAATTCCGTTGTGCACTTAAACCTAAGAGTTAGAAGATCGTTCAAGCTACATCAAATTTGTTCAAGATAGGAAAAGTTTTGAATCTGCTTAAGAAAGGGTTATTAGTTTGGGGGGAAGCGAATTTAGAACAATAACATTCTAAAAACGGCACAACATGCCAAAGTTAAAATAATAACATTTCAAAGTTATTATACAAGTGATATAATATGCCACAATTTTAAACATATGGTTTTAGTGCCTTAGAGAACAACTAAACTTGTTACACTAATTGCCTAGTGTCTAGTGACAAAGTTGTTTCAATCCTATGTGACAAGAGTTCTGGAGTAACTATATATAATCTTCAACCCCCCTCAAAAATCAATTGTTTCTTGTATATATTCTCATCCAACACAAAAAGCCTCGACACCTGCAAAACATACACGGCTACCAACAGCAAGTTACTAAATGAGATATAGAAAATACGAGCACATAGATTAATAAAAGCGAACTAAAACCATGATTACACCAACAAATACCATTGTACTTACAAAAAAATGATAGGCAAATTTGTATTCGCATTAGTATATTCGCCTTTAAAAAAAACTTAATAGTGTTCACATATATATCAAATTTACATATAATAGAGTAGGGCTAATGACTTAAAAAGTCACATAACTTGACACATTTTGTCTTTGTGTGTAGTCATCTTAGTTTTTTCCCAATATGTCATCAAACTTTCAAAAGTCGATCATTATGTGTATTTTGTGACCATTTTACCCTTATTTTTTTTCAAATTTTGAAGGGTAAAATGGTCATTTTACCTGTCAGAATGGTCCCAAATACACACAATGATCGACTTTTGAAAGTTTGATGATATATTGGAAAAAAGAAAAGATTGTCACCCACAAAAACAAAAATGTCAAGTTAGATAACTTTTTAAGTTATTAGCCCAATAGAGTATATACATCATTGCACAACAAGAACTCCAAAAGTATCTACACGCGTGTGTAAAAGTTAATCAGCAATGAACTATATACGCCTATAGGAATCATGGAATCACAATGATAGTCATAGCAAGTGTTTGGTTAATATGTAAATGGATCAAAACATGCATTGGATTCATAGAAGGGGAAAGAGTTAACTTTGTTAGTCATTCCGATGAGTCCCA
The DNA here is from genome assembly GCA_026074375.1 of Tanacetum coccineum. Taxonomy (NCBI): domain Eukaryota; kingdom Viridiplantae; phylum Streptophyta; class Magnoliopsida; order Asterales; family Asteraceae; genus Tanacetum; species Tanacetum coccineum. The sequence goes on along the minus strand of BQNB010092390.1, from coordinate 15,298 downwards.
CTTTATTTTCACTTATAAAATACAAAATCTAGCACTATGTAATATATATCATTTTTTATTGTGATTGATACCCAAACTTTATAATCCAACCAAACAACAAAAATAAAAAATCTTATACCTATTTCATTCTTTTTATAATCATACCAATTTCGATTGTGATTCCAAAAAGCAAACCAAACGCACCCAACATCTCAAAATGAGTACACAGTGAGGTAGTTATCATAGGAATCAAACACATCACATGAAAATTAAAAGATCAATAAAATTAGAAATATTACAATCTCAAAATGTAAAGCCAAAAAACTAAACAAGCAGTCAATCATATCGTGTGTTAAAATAAAGGAATGACAAGGGTGCGGCTCAAGCATATGACATCTAATCAAGTTATCACCATGAGCAACCTCCACCACTATAAAACGAAAGTTATAGCATTATTAACAGGTAGCCGGTAAGCGGGGTTTAACATTAGAGAAAGGATTAATTAGCTAGATAGGTAGGATAGTTAAACATTTAAAAGGGTTCACAATGTTGTAAAACCAAAAGGCAAAATCCACACTACTTTTTCCCATTTTCTCAGCATTTACCTTTCATTTTAAGTTATAACTATTGACAAGCATTTCATGCGAGGAATTCGTGAATCACACAACTTGTAGAATGTAGATCTCTTTAACAGTGATAACATTGTAGTGTAACATATTACCACAGACCAAAAGAAGCAGAAAGCTTGCGTGAAAAGCATTGTAATTTGAGGTCCACGTATGAGCAAATGGCAACTACTATTACCTAGCTACACGTCAAACTTATATGGTCAAAATTACTTGAAAATCAACGACCAAAAATTAAAGAGTTTAGGCATAATAATCATCTTTCATTCTTTTGATCAACAGGGGGCTATACCTTTGCGAAGACTTAACTATACAACGATGTATTAATATCTTCATCCTTCACCAAATTAAGCGTGACTACCATGAATCAAACGACAGAGCCAGTGGGGGGGGGGGGGCTGGGGGGTGCTCACTATATCCTTCGAGTTCCACATCCCCCCCCCCAACCGCCGATGACTAGCTATATCTCTATTGGCAAAAAGCAGCTTTTTTATCGGAAACTAATGGAATCCTAGCAACTTTTTTGATCGAGAGCCGTCAAGAGCCCCCCCCAACCTTAACTGTACAAAAAAATTTTAATTTGAGCCCACCCCCTAATATCATTTTCTGGCTCCGTCTCTGCATGAATCAAAACCTGATATAAAACCTTAAAAAACTTAGTGATCTAAATACACATCTAAAAATATCTAAAACTATACATGTGAACTATGAACAGAATATACTTACTTGTCATGCTGTCATCTTGCTTCACCATTGTCATCCAACTTAAAGTAAAGAGATATTAAAATAGACGATATGGCAAAAGTCGTTAATAAAAGTATCTCAAATCCAGATTTTAGATCAGAAGATATCCGTAAAAATAAACAAAAAAAGGGGAAAGAGTATTTATATACCTACAGATCACCAAGAGATATCACTGCCCATATATAACCATTATAAACGTGTTTGAGAAAAAGAGAACAAAGGTGATTCAACTTGAGTAAGAAGCTGTTGGATTATGACCATATATGATTAATATATGTCCGGAAATATTCCCGAGCCTGAGGGGACGCACACGTTTATATGTTAAATGACGATAGCATGGGCCTATGTGAAAAGCGTATTTATTTTAGTCATTGGCAGTTGGTATAGTCATATGTATGTTTCCCACCAAATCTTCCATAAAATCTGAACGCAAGAAAATTTTGGTATGGGCTGGTATTAATTGATGTCAGTGGGAGGCTTGGTTTTTGCTTATTTGCACGTCAAGATCAGAAAATAAAAAAACACAATGTGGTGTAATAGTAGCTAACTATTTCATCACACGTGGCATCATTTTGGCATGTTACAGTAATATGAAGCTTCTCTTTTATAGTATAGGTAGATATTATAGTGATGTATTATATTGAGAACCCGTTTTATAGACAGAACTCTACAGAACTATTTTAAGTCAATCTGAGCCATTGGATGAGTTAATCAAAGGCTAAAGATGAAAAGAAGCCAAAATTGCAATTAAACCAAAGATACGGATTCTTTTTCAATTATATAAAAGGCTGAAAGGGTATATATAAGGTATTACACATTAATTGATTTTAAAACACATAAAACAAAATATGATCCCTTATTTTTTAGATCTGTATTTTTATCAAACCCTAACCACCTCCTCCCTCCCCACTTTCTTTGCACAACAGATCATCGATCTACACCCATCCCTCTTTTTTTTCTTAGCCAATCGTACACGAATGAAAACTAACAAGATACATCTTTCCTTCGTAGAATCCGGCCCATAAAAGAAATGATCTTAACTTTCAACACATCAAAACCACAATCAAAACCCGATATCTATTTCTCTCCCAACCACAAAACAAACGCACTTAAAGATCGGCCTATGGTTTTAGGTTTAAACTCGTATTCCGCGAGCTCAATTCTTCCTGACGGTTTGCAATCCAGACCGAGTTCGGGTTAGTAGATTGCGGGTCAGAGGTGGTGTCCTGTCCTATATTCCTTCCCCGATCAATTTGTATATCTCAAATTGAATAATGGGTAAGTTGTTAAAATAGACAAAAACATGTGAACCCAGGTTATTTGTTAAAGTTCTTATCCATTCGATTAAATATATACATGGTTTCTGATTTGGTATTGTTCATTGAATTTTTCTAATAATAACTCTATTTTTTGTATTGTGAAAAACATGGCTTAAGATATCGCTATTTGGGCGTCTGATTAAGGTAATTTTCAATCTCGTAGTTTGTCGTATTTTTAAAAAGATTAGTCCGGTCTTAATAACAAGGCCAATTCCCTTTATTGATGTATGAATTGTTCTAAATTAATGTATCTGTTGTTCGGTCTTTTTTTGAGAATTTTTTAAAATCTAAAAACTTATGAGTTTAGGAATATTAATGTCGCCGCCTATTGTTACTGACATCGAGTCATGATTTGAATTCATACTCTAATAAAAATTCCAGAAAAATTCAAGCAATGAACGGTGCAAATATGTTATCCCTCCATTATATGTAATATAGATAGATATAGATACTTACTTAGTGCTGTGTGCATCATGAGCAGGAGTAAAGAAAATTAATGAATTCACAGTTAGAGTGCATGCATGTGTTGGTCCCATGACCTTGAAGAACTTTTAATCAATCGAAATCTTTCTAAACTCATAAAAGATGTCTGAAACAGAACCTATTCCTCCCACCTCGTCCGTTACTGCACTCAGAATCCCTATAATCAAGAAAGGTGAATATGACCTATGGTCCATGAAGATGCGACAATATATCGCTATCACTGATCACATACTATGGGACATAATCACTAATGGAAACCAAACCACAACTGATCCTGCATCTCCCTCAGTGTCTGCTCCAAAGACTTCACTTGCTGCAAACGCAAGAAGAAACAATGAGAAAGCCCTTAATACACTGCTTTCTGCCATACCTGATAGACATCTTCTCAGTTTTCATGATGCTGTAGATGCAAGATCTTTATGGAAAGCCATAAAAGCAAGATTTGGAGGAAACGAAGCATCAAAGAAGATGCAAAAGAATCTGTTGAAACAACAATTTGAGACATTTACTATTGGATCTAGGGAAGAACTAGATTCAGCATATGAAAGGTTTCAGCATATTCTTAGCATGCTTGAATTACATGATGCTACGGTGTCCATTGAAGATGCAAATTTGAAGTTTCTAAGAAGCCTACCATCTGTGTGGCATGTAGTGGCTACCATGATTCGGGGACAACCTGGATTAGACGAGTTAGACTTTGATGATCTCTACAACAACTTAAAGGTGTATGAGCATGAATTGAAGGGTGTCTCAAATTCAAACTCTCAAAACATTGCTTTTCTGTCCACAGAAGTCAAGGGCAGTACTTTGAAACAAAGTACTGCTGAACCAGCACATATCCCAAAAGGATATACTCAAGCTATCTCGAGCAAGGTGCCAACTGCTCCCAACTGTGTTTCTCACTCAGATGAAATCATATGTTCCTTCTTTGCTCAACAAGCATCTATGCCCACAACTCATGATGATGAAGACCTGCTGCAAATTGATGAAGATGCTATGGAAGAAATTGACATTCGATGGCAAGTGGCTATGATAACAGCAAGGATAAGGAAGTTTATGAGGAAGACAGGAAGATCCATTGACCTCAAGCCAAAGAATGGGATTACCTTTGATAAGTCAAAAATTGAATGCTTTAACTGTCAAAAGTTAGGTCATTTTGCTAGAGAGTGTAGATTTGCTAAATACCAGGAAAACAAAGCAAATGGTCGTAATGAAAAGAGGATTGTGGCTATTGAAGATTCAAACCCAAAAGCCTTGGTAGCAACAGACAACAATGAAGATATTGATTGGACCAAGGAATTTGATGCTGAACCAGTGACATATGCTATGATGGCACTGACTGGAGTTGAACAAGATGATTGGAGCATAGAGTTTGATGCAGAGCACATGCACTTTGGACAAGATGGACTTGATGATTTTGACTGGAGCAACAAAGCTGATGATGCACCAGTTATCTCTTGCTTGATGGCTACAAAAGTCAGAGGTACCTTACTGTTCCAAATGTAGTAAATCTTATAAAAAATTGCTTGAAAGTTATCAAACTGAAAGAGATAATTTTCAAAGAGCTAGGACTGAAATTCTAGGATATCAAATGAGCTTAGAGTCATTAGAAGTCATGCTTAAAACACATGAAAAGATTTATGAATGAATATCATTATTTTTTTTTTGGGGGGGTTGGATAAAGTATGAACAAATGGAATATGACTTAAAGATAAGAGATTTGAAACTAGAAGAAAAACAAAAAAAAGGAATTAGATCAAGCCTTGAAAGAACGAGATGATTTCAAAGTAAAACTTGAAAAATGGTCAAATGCTTCAGTACTTCAAAACGATTAGAGTCTAAACAACCAAAGCTATGTGTCCTGATAAGTCATGTATAGGGTTGGGGATTGTGTCTAGTTAATAGTATGGGAAAGTGAATTTATTGGGGATGAAACTTTGACTGATTTACATATGGAAATACTTCAAAACGGGGGGGGGAAAGGGAAGGGGAGAGGGGAGAGGGGTGGGGAAGGGGAGGAGGAGGAGAGAAGAGAGGGAGGGGGGAAGCGGGGGGGGGAATGGGGTGGGGGGGGGAAAAGGCCTACAAAGCAGAGTACCTCCACCCTACCGGTACAATTATTCACATAGGGGCAAATGTCTCCTTTACGGGATAGATGGTCTAGCCTTAGGAATCAGTTGTTAATCAAAGAGAAAAACAAAATCTAGTCATATCAGCAATTGATAGAAATAAAGTCTATAATTGAAGATTGGTTGTGATAGTGATGATGAAGAGACTGTTGTTTCAGGACAATGTCAAAAGGATAACTGCTTTTAAACTCAGAGAATAGTGAAACATTTTGAAAACAGTCACCAAACAGTCCAAAACAGTTGTTGGTCAAGAATCTAGGACAAGGGACTTGGAACAAGGGGGTAAATTATGTTTTGTATGTTACGTACTATTCATCTTATTAAGAACTGCAATCTACTTGAAAGGATACCTTCAACACCACCAAACTCATAAATTAAGGGAAACACAGGTTTCGAAGGGAAACAAGACCAGTTTGGAACAAAATCCAAAGAGTGAACCATAGTTATTTCTGCATGAAAACTCTAGGTACTCTCACCAAAGGAGATCCTTTATTCCATCAGCGTTCTTACAAGGGGATGGGTTGATAAGTCACTGCTTAGACCAAAAAATGACACTAACAGTACTTCAAAAAGTACTGCTAATGTGATTATCAATGGTACTGCTAGATTAGAGTCCACATGCAGTACTTTCACGAAGTTTGATGGAAGTTTATTATCAAGGATGGATCATAGAGACCTTAGATAGAATCTCAAGTTACTCACCATCATCGAGGTCTTCTACCACAAGGACTCCTTATAGACCACAGAGACCCAAGAAAATTGTTAAATCGATCTGGGTAAAGAAAGGAAGTACTGTTGGATCCCAAGCAGTACTTCCACAAACTGTCAAAAAGAGTGTTGTGACAAGTCCAACACAAACATGGAGACCAAAGGGGGCTTATCTAGATCATAGGCACAAGAATAATGGATCTTACAAACTCAAGAAATTTGAGTATGTAACTCCATGGAGACCAAAGGGAGCTTATCTACTTGGGACCCTAAAAGAGTCTAATGCTTTGAAAGTGTTTGACAGGCAACAGCAGAGGATCTCAAGGACTATCTATCATTGACATGATGCTCTGGAAGTTACAGGAGACAAGGACAAGTTATCGAATTTAAGATTCAAAGGTGTTAGGTGGCCTTGAAACGACTCTAAAGGTTGAAGAAATCTCAGGAAAAGAACCATCAAGACCTCGTGCTAGACATTGAGAAAGTAGCTATGGGAAGAGCTCAGTTTTAATCTTTATCTGCTTCTCAATCTGTGATAAAGAAAGCACAATGTTCTATTCACAGATAAAGAATGTACTATCCTTCTCCACATTCAAGTTTGTTGATGAAGAATCTGGTAATTCTTAGAGCTCCTAGAAAGCATGATGTCTACAGCCTTGGATCTAAAGAACATTAATCCTTCAGGTGGAAATCACTTGTTGTGCAAAGGCAACAGAGGATGAAGCTGTCCTATGGCACAGAAGACTGGGGCATGTCAACTTCAAAAATATCAACAAGTTGGTTAAAGGCAATCTGGTTAGGGGTTTACCTTCAAAGACATTCAACTGATCACTCTTGTGTGCATGTAAAAGGGTAAACAGCACAGGGCCTCTTGCAAGAAGATTGATGAAAGAACTGTCAAGAACATCTTGAATTACTACATATATTTGTTTGGACCTGTTTCAGTGGAGAGTGTACAATAGGAAAGAAAAACTGCTTGTGGTCACTGATGATTGCACAAATTTAGTTGGGTTGTTTTTCTGGCCTTCAAGGATGAAACAATATGATAACTTCATGATTTGATGTGGTTGGAAAAAAGCTAAGACATAAAGTAAACAATCAGGGTGATCATGGAACAGATCAAGAATCAACTTATGAATGAGTTTTTGGCAAGAAAGGAGATCAAGAGAGAAGAAGCAATTCAGGACTCACAGCAAAATGGTGTTTGCAGAAAGGAAAGAATAGGAACTCCTTCATGAAGCTGCTAGAACTATGTTAGCAGACTCTCTTTTACCTATTCAATTTTGGGCTGAAGCAGTAAATACTGCTTGTTATGTGCTTAATAGAGTGTTGTTGACTAAACCTCAAATGAAGACTCCCTATGAAATTTTGATGGGAAAATCTCCCAACATCAGTTCATGAGACCTTTTGGATGTCCCGCTGACTATACTTAATATTCTAGATCATATTGGGTAAATTTGATGGCAAGTCAGAGGAAGGATAACTGTTGGATACGCTAACTATCCAGCAAAGGGTTTAGGAGTCTATAAAAGGGATCACAAGAAAAGTTCAAGATTGTCTTCATGTAAACTTTCTTGAGAATCAAGTAGAATCAAAGGGAAAAGGTCCCTGATTGATGTTTGATCTTGACCTTAAACTCCATCCATGATTAATCATTCCTGTCCAGGAAAGACAACTATGCTGATTCAAAGAACAAGAATAACTTGTGATGATGTTGATGATTTAGATGACCAGCAATTCTTTGTTCAACCACTCAGCCTATGCCTCCAGAGGACGTACTCTGCAAAAAAGTTAAATTGTCCTCGAAGAACAGCTTTTACATGATGAGCCTTATAAGTTTGATGCATCAAAGAATCGCTTGCCAAAAGCTCAGAATGATATCAAAGGATTCTTTTGAAGAGGAAAAGAGGAGAATATCTATTGCAAGGGAAAAGACATGTTGACATGTACTTTACGCTAAGTACTGCTAATACACCCCGCAAAGTACTGGCAATACTCCTACAGATTCTGATGATGATAACTCCAACAGATGTGTTTTCCTCTAAACTCTTTGATGCTGATGAAGGCGAGTAGCGGACTGACAACAACTTGGATTCTAACCATTGATGTCCCTCTACTCCCACACTTAGAAGTCATACGATTCATCCTCAAAGTACAAATTATTGGCAAAAGTACTGCTGGGGTTCAAACAAGAAGAAAGCTTCAGACATACTTCAGTTATCAACATCAAGTCATTGCTTCTTTCATATACAAGAAAAATAGAAACTAACCACAAAGAATCAGCAAACATGCTTGTTGCTTTGTTTCTTATCTCAAGATGAACCCAAGACACACCTCCAGCCTTAGCAGATGAAAGTTGGTAGGGTGTTGTTGTTGTGTGGTGTTTTTTTGTTGGTGGAAGCGATGCAAGAAGAACTGCTTCAATTCAAGCACAAGAGTATGGGTGTTATGTACCTACCAGAAGGCAATGAGGTGATTGAACTAAATGGGTTTTTAGAAACAAGAGAGAGGAACGGGTACTAATATCAAAGAACAAGGCACGCCGAAAGGAAAAAAAAAACGGGGGGGGATAATAGTTGCACAAGGGACTGACAAGAAGAAGGTGTGGATTTATGATGAAGATGTGCACCAGGTGCCAGAATTGTAGCAATAGACTGTTTGGCATATAGCATCGTTCATGGCTTCATTGTCTATCAGATGGATGTCAAAGTGCATTCTTAGATGAAACACAAAAAGAAGTTATGTCAAACAGCCTCCAGGTTGTGAAGATCCTGCTCATCAAACAAGCCTACAGAGTGGTCATGGCACGTTATGGCCTGCATCAAGCCCAAGACATAGGTACTGAAAGACTTATCCACTTTCGGTTGAAGCATGAGATAGAAGAGGGCTAGTGATAAAACCTCTGTTATTCAAGAAGATAGAAGAATATCATGTTGGTACAGTTATGTTGATGATATCAATCTTTGGACTACCAAGTCTCTATGGTGAAGGACTTTTGTAGATCTTAATGCAAAAGGAATTCAAGATGAGTTCCATGGTGAACTCACTTTCTTTTTGGGGCTTCAGTCAACATCCAATGTGGTATTTTTCTAAGTCAAGACAAATATGTGAAAGATATTCTCAACAAATTTGGACTTCAGAACCATTAAGCAGCATACACCCCGCCATTAATCTCATAAATCTCTAGGAAAAGAAGAAGAAGTTGAAGATGTTTATGTACAATCTTTATAGTAAATTCTATGATGGGGGTGTCTTCATGTACTGATCGCCTCAAGACCAACATAATGTTTTGCTGTGTGGTCGTGAGCAAGATTTCAAGTCACTCCAAAGTGTCTCATCGACATGCGGGCAAAAGAATCCGTTTGGTATCTCAACATCAACCTATGTTGGGTGTGTAGCCTACAAGTCGCTCCGTTGCAGTTGGAACCTTTTCGGCATAGGACATGCTGGGGACAACCATGAAAGAAGATCAACTTCAGAGGAGGTCAAGATCTTGGCAGAAGACTAGTTTCTTGGCAATGCAGAAACAAACAATTTGGCTATCTCCTCAGACAAACAAATAGTAGCACTGCAAGTTTGTGCTCTGGTTCTTTGGATGCACAATCAACTACTTGATTATGATTTAACTCATGTCACTGAAATCCAGATAGATCAATGAAGACCATTTGCATTGTGAAGAATCCTGTTTTTTCCACTCAAAGACCAAGCATATCCAAATTCGACATCACTTCATAGAATTGTGTATGAAAAAGGCTCATTATAGGTGTCATGGGGTCAGACTGATACAATGTAGCAGATTTACTCACCAAAGGCTTGGACGTGCAAGATTAACTTTGGTGGAACAATTGGATGATAACCATACTATTTTTGAGGGGAGGAGCACATATAACATTACTGGTGATCAAGTAAGTGGGTAACTGGTTTGGGTAGAATGAATATTGAAAGCACTCTCGCTATATTTGAGGGGAGATATAATGATTTTTCAAGGTTTGATGATTTAAAGGAGCTATTTTCAAGTTGAAGGTTGTCGATGCACTTATTGAGTGGACGTCTTTTTGTGTGAAAGTACTGGTAAGCCAACTCAAAGTACCTGCTGGCCTGAAAAGTACGCTTAGAACAACAAATACTGTTCTAACATTTCGGTCAACGGTCAACTACTTTTTGCGCTAAAAACTTTCTACACGGTAACTTCTTAGTTAAGCCGTCGCAACCTTAAAGCTCAACTAATTGCCATTTTTCTCTCACTTTACTTACTTTCATTCATAAAAATTTTTAATTTCCCAATCTTCGACGCACGCCAATTCCTGTTCAAATGGCAAAACATTCGACTTGTAACAAGCCAACATGATTGCATGTGAAAAGACGCACAGAATGGCAGATTTTTATCAAAGCATCGACTTTCTCACTGGCTGCTCCTGTATTTACTCCTTTTTTGGTGATCCTGAGCTTTAAGTCCATGATCACAATTTTGGCTACCGCGACTCCCAAGTGATCAATAGGTACTCACATCCGCGCCAAGTAGCAGCAAGAAGATGTGTGATTCTGAAGCAACCAGTCGAGCGGACCTACGCTGACGAGGAAAACGCGTTGGATTGCTTCTAAGCAAGGATGTGGGATACCGCAGAGATATCGGCTACGAGGGAACTTGCACAACTCACCTGCATAAACCTTTATTTTAGCCCACAGTGGTATACTTGTCCAGGATTAATTCACTGCCTAAGTCCTAAGAGGTACCTCATGTAGCAATTTGGTTACAACATCGCCTCTGCCCTAGTAGGTCTAGCCACAATCAGAGTCAACTGTCTTTTAATATTGAATGGAATGCTAGGACATATTCAAATGTACTCCTTTTCTATGTAATCCTAGGTTCGTTCAATTTGTTTTGTTGAACAACAGTTTAAGGGGTAGACAAACCTCAAATTTTAAACCATCCAGTTTCCCATTCCTTCCTAAAGTTTACATTCATAGGATACCACCCCTCCCCCCCCCCCCCCCCCCCCGCATAGCACCTGAAGGTCTCATTAGATTACTCCCTTGACTCCATCTATTGTTAAAAATAGTCCCAGCATTGGCCGCGGAGGAAGAACAAGTACTAGTCCTCATTCTAGGGCTGCAAGTTTTATGCAAGGGATGCCAAGGCACGCCAACTCAAAGTGCTGCTCATTTCAAAGTGCTCTCACCCTCAACGTCTGCTTCATTCGAAGGTACGGCTACCTCTCCAGGGTCTGCTGAAATACAAAACTGCTGACTTCCACGGTACGCTGAACTCAACGCTTCTTATTCCTAAATCTCCATGATTAGACTCCCACTGATGCGTCTCAACTCTGGAGAGATGAGGGACTGGAGATTTATATGCTTTGAACAGGGAAGTTAAGAGATCTCAAAGGCAAACCCTTTCTCAAGCTAAACAAATAATCAGCTCAAAGCCAAGCTCAAAACTGTCCAATATTCTAGCTCCAGTTGGTCAAACATCAGCTTGTTGGTAGAGAATCAAACTCTTAAGAAGCAAAAAGCGACGAAGAAAGAAGCATAAGAAGAAAATGTCCTCCATCAAATTTGGGGAGGAAGAGGATAAGGACGTGTTCAAGACACAATGTTCCAAGAAGAAGATACAGCACAGCCTTTCTTTGATGATATTGCTGATCTAGATGCTGCCTGTACCTAATGAAAGAAAAAAGGATGAGACGGAAGAGTTAAATATTGAGAAAAGAAGCTTCTAATGTGAGAGTGAAGAACAAAGAATTGATTTGGAACAAATCAAAGTACTCTAGACAGGTACGATTATCCAAGGACCCATAAACTTTGAGATGAAGCAGTCTTCAAGCCTCTCCGTCCAATTCAAGTATGGAACGCTGAAGAACAACAAACTGCTGCTGAAGTTTCGTGCTCAATTTCTAACAAGAGGTTGAGCATATCCGTCCCACACAACGCAACCTCAAAAGCACCTACTCAAGGTACGCTCCTAAAGATAAAGGCCAAGATACTGTTGAAGAACCTAAAAAAAGAAATTGACTCTTCAACAAATCAGAGCCGTGGAAACGACAAAGAATGAGGAGGTTGCTAGAAAAATTCAAGCTTATGGGATGCTAAGAAGAAAGAAAGAGGTTTGAAAATTGAAGAAAACAACCAAAGACGACGTTAGAAACCGACTTCTCTTCTCAAGAAAAAATCAAATGATGAGTTTCCTAAAAGACAAGATACTAAAATTCAAAAACTTAAGTAGCCACAGAATGGAAGGAATTTGTAGACAACGTTCAAGCATCTATTAAAGACTCCTTCAAAGACTTTGTCCAATGGATTCGGATAAAGAAAGGGAGATGTTGAAGGAAGAGATGCAAAAAGACTCTTAAGGAAAAGAAGGTTACAATATCTGAAGAAACACCATCAAAGAAGCCTAATTTAAGACTAAAACAATTGATGAGCCAAAATTATCTTAGTGTTGTAGACTGTAAAAGTTTGTACTGAAGATAGAGTCCAGAAGGAATCTCCATGATTACAGAGCTCCAAGTTATATGATTCACCTGATGGAGATGTATCTCCTCAGTCACAGAGCAAATATCACTTCAGCTTTTGATACTTTAAGAGATACGCATGTTAGAATAGACAGATTTAATAAACACCTATATCGAGTTTTGATGACTATTATGTGCACATCCCTCCAACCGGCTTAGTGTATGCTTCGGTGATCTAAACAGTATTGGAGACGGCTGAATCAAGTGATGATGAAATTCTGGAAGGATCAAGAAGAATGGGAAATCATAAGAAGAGGTTTTCATGAATCTTCAGATTCAAACACTAGAATAGAATATGGCACCAATTCACATGTCTTGCTGAAAAGAAGATATCCTCATATCAAAAGAGTTGAGTGATAAGGATGCTAGAGCATGCATGGAAAGTTGAAGAAGAGACTGAACAGCTACACGTTGATACATCATTCATCTGTGGTCAACTGAAATGGTGATAATTCTTTCAAACAACTGGTATGGTTTTATCAAAATGTTCTTTATAGATAATCTCTTTGGTAAACAACTTATCGGTGAACAAAGCAGTCTTTGTGGTAAGTACTCAGGTGTTAAACATACAGTACCTTGATGAAGGTACTGCTAGTGAAAAAAGGTTGTTTTTTTGAAATGTGGTGATGATTGGAGTGTGCAAAAATTTAGCACAAATATTGAAAGTCAAACTGTTTAAGGGATTAGTGTTGGTTAACCACCTCACAGCAATATGGTAATCATTTCAACCATAGTCTTCAAAATAAAATTGTCTAGTCCAAAACAAACATTTGGTAAAGACTTCTCAATCTGTTAATGTTGACAATTTACCAAAAATTGTATGTGAAGCAATACACCATGGTATACACTAATTATGTGCACTCCAAAGCAAACGGCTTTTTTGTAAAGAGAACTCAAATCCTATAGCTTTATAGTTTGCTCAAAACTATATGGTTCCCTCAACTCACAAAGTTTAACCCTAAATGATCATTCGACCCATTCTCTTATTTTTAACCATTTCAATCTCAAATAAGCAATCAAGAGCCATTATAAACTCATAAAATTAGTTTACAATTCATTATCCATCATTACTTTGACAATGTACAAGAATTACAAAGCTAGAAAACCCTAAAAGCCTTATACGAGCCCTAATTCCAACCCACGACTATTTCTTTCCATTTTAACCCATTATAACCTAAACCATCACTCAATTATCATTAATAAAACTCAATATATACCTAGGATCAATAATCTATCAATCATTGGTCCAATGTACATGAATTATAAGTAAAGAAAGTCATGAAAACCCTAAACCATAACAAATGGAACCCACGACCTCATTTCTTCATTTTTAACCCGTTTTAACCCAAACCACTTGCTAACTTTTGTTAATACTTATTATTACAAACCATGAGAACATTTTTTAAACATTACTTAATCAATTCATTTGAAATAATGACCAAAAACTTGAATTCGAACCCTAAGACCCCAAAACTGACCCGCGGCTAGACTTGCACCATTTTTACCCATTTAAAATATTACCCATGTGCAAGCACCTCCAAGATAAGCTTCTATATATCCCCAATCAGCTTACCCACCTGCTCTTACCTTTCCATGGTACAAAAATTGGCCACATGATCTCCTTTTCCTCCTTTCATAGCTGCGGCATACACATGGTGTTTCCACCATGTTCTTGCTAGTTTCTAACCTATCCAACACATCCTATATCCTCTCTTAGTCACCCTCTAGCTCTCATATGTGTCCTAACCAGATCACATAAGTTTCCTTAGCCTCTAAGGGTCCTTTACCTATAAATAGAACCCATAACCCTTCATTTCAAAGCATCCCCCACTTCCTCCTCTATAACCCTTAATAGCAGCAATCCTTTGCTCTAAGAAGATCCTAAGGGATCCTAATAAGTCTCAAGAACATAAGTGAAGCAAAATAAACCAAGAAAAGAAGCCCGGGAGTCGTTATTCTAGACATACGAAGCTAAAAGTCCCGATTTCGACCCGTTTTCAAGCTATAAGCTCAAACCCAGGTTCTAGATATTCTACTTCTGCTCCTACACTCTTATAATGTTCATATGATCCTAAATATACTCTTGTTAAAGTTTCATAACTCAATTCATGCTCATTTTCCATTTTGATCCAAAACCGTACACCCGAAACCCTAATTTCGCGTTTTTCTTAAAACTAAATGTTATAATGGTTAAATATTGTTATAATCTATCCTAGCATGCTTAACTAATGTTAAAATAACCACTTTATTGATTAATGAAGGAATTTGAACTTAAAACCCATGCGTTTACGTTTTGAAACCCTAATTTGACCCGTTTTGCTTCCTAGCCTAACGAATCGTTATTTTAAACTTGCGTTACGTTAAAACTTCATATTTTAGTTTATTATAACTTATAAATATCTATTGAAATGTTAAAATAAGCTTGCATGGCAATTTGGACATGTTTTGTAATTATAATCCATGCAAGGGGTATATATCGTAACTTTCTGAAACTTATAACTAAAGGGGCTGAATATGTCATTTTATCAAAGTTATAACTATAGGGGTCTATTATGTCACTTTTCAAAGTACAAGGTTTACTTGGTATATCTTTTAAACTTGAAGGACCAAACTCGTAAAAGTGCAAACTCCGAGGGTATATTTTGCCACTTTTCAAACTCAAGGGTCTAAAATGTAACATTTTGAAAAAATATAAAAACATGTTTAAAACCTTACAAGATATAATAAAAATACTACTTAGGTAAATTCCAATTATTCACCTTTAACTAAGGTAAAAAGTTAAAACTTACAAAAATAAT
>BQNB010092389.1:0-26631 GCA_026074375.1 Tanacetum coccineum | reverse complement strand
TTACCCCCGGGTGTAAACAAAGTATGAACATTCACTTTCTTCCCACTTGGTTTACTAGTTATATTAGCATACGAAGACTTACCAGGAGCATTACCAGCCGTAGAAGTAACCAGCATTGATAATGGTGGAAATGATTCTGGAACAGTAGTATCATCCAAAGAGTTTTGCTTTTCCATCACAACCGTCATGTCAACCACAGATTGTGTTACATCCTCCTGACCGGAAGATGTAAAACCAACTAGATTATCATCATTCATAGTATCATTTGATTCCGTACTCAAACCAATACCTGAAGTAGTATTCCTCTTATTCCCATTGAGATCCTTCTTGTGTAAATACTCTAGGTTAATGGAAAAGTATTTTTAAAGTGAATAAAATTGCTAAGTAACTTTGGGGAGTATTTTATGGTTGAGTTTTACGAGCTTTTATGTGATCCTGACATGAAAAGAAAGACTCGAGACCCCATAGGATCCCATGACCGGTTATAGATAAGGGGAGGGAGACATTGTGGCTTAATTTTAGCTAATCTTGTCCTAAAATTGTACATAAGATGCTTTCCATTCCCTATTTCTCATAATCATTTTTCATTTTCAAAAAAATAAAACACACATAAGTGTGTGTATGTGTGTTCGTCCGCCACCAACCACCACAAACCACTTAAGATTTTCCAACTTTGATCAAGAACGTGATATTCCGGGTTGATACGAGTATTTGGGTGTTCATTTAAACAACGTTTGAGTTGTCCAATTCGTGTCAAAATCTACATTTTTTAAAATTTTCTTGTAAGTTTCCAAATTTAAATTTCATTTGTCCTTTTGGGTTTATATTGATGCATAGATGTTAGTTGTACAAGTTGATCGTTGTAAAAATCGATTTTTGGAAATGAAACAGATATAAAAAGTGGTGTTTAGTTCGTCGGATTAAAGAAGAAAAAGAGGGGGTTTTGTAGTTTTGATGTTGTGGTCGTGTTTAGTTCATACAGCTCAGCCTATGCATCCGGAGGAACGTACTGCTGCAAAAGAAGTTTCATTGTCCTCTGAAGAACAAGCTTTACATGATGAGCTTGTAAGTTTGATGCATCAAGAATCTCTTGCCAAAGCTCATAATGATGATCAAAGGATTGCTTTTGAAGAGGAAAAGAGGAGAATATCTATTGCAAAGGGAAAAGAACATGTTGACAGTACTTTCACTCTAAGTACTGCTAATACACCTCCTCAAAGTACTGGCAATACACCTACAGATTCTGATGATGATATTTCAAAAGATGGTGTTTTCTCTACAAACTCTTTTGATGCTGAGGAAGGCGGAGTAGCTGACTACAACAACATGGATCCTACCATTGATGTTCCCTCTACTCCTACGCTTAGAATTCATAAGATTCATCCTCAAAGTCAAATTATTGGCAAAAGTACTGCCGGGGTTCAAACAAGAAGAAAGCTTCAAGACAGTACTTCAAACCAACATCAAGCATTGCTGTCTTTTATATACAAACAAAACAGAACTAACCACAAAGATCAGCAAACCTGCCTGTTTGCTTGTTTCTTATCTCAAGAGGAACCCAAGAAAGTCTCTCAAGCCTTAGCAGATGAAAGTTGGGTTGAAGCGATGCAAGAAGAACTGCTTCCAATTCAACTGCAAAGAGGGTATAGGGTGTTATGTGACCTACCAAGCAAGAGGATTGGATTGGAACTAAATGGGTTTTTAGAAACAAAAGAGATGAACGGGGTACTATTATCAAGAACAAAGCACGACTAGTTGCACAAGGTACCAGACAAAGAAGAAGGTGTAAGATTATGATGAAAGTGTTTCACCAGTTGCTAGAATTGAAGGCAATCGGAACTCTTTTTGGCATTATGCATCTTCATATGGGCTTCTTTGTCTAGCATATGGACGTCCAAAAGTGCATTCTTATATGGCAACATACAGAAGAAGTGTAAGTCAAACAGCCTCCAGGTTTTGAAGATGCCTGCTTTATCCAAACAAGGTCCTACAAGTTGTCAAGAGCACTTTATGGCCCTGCATCAACCCCAAGAGCATGGTATGAAAGACTTTCCACTTTTCTTTTGAAGCATGGATATAGGAGAGGGGCTATGATACAAACGCTGTTTATTAGAAGGATAGCATGAGATAGATTGGTTATGTATTGGGTGTGCATGTTAGGCACAGGTTTATGTTGATGATATCATCTATGGATCTACAAGCCTTCAGTGAAGGATTTTGAAGATCTTATGCAAAAGGAATTCAAGATGAGTTCCATGGGTGAACTCACTTTCTTTTTGGGGCTTCAAGTCAAGCAATCTAATGGTGGTATTTTTCTAAGTCAAGACAAATATGTGAAAGATATTCTCAACAAGTTTGACTTTAGAACCATTAAGCCAGCATCCACCCCCATTGAAGCTCATAAATCTCTAGGAAAAGATGAAGAAGGTGAAGATGTTGATGTACATACTTATAGGTCAATGATTGGGTGCCTCATGTACTTAACAGCTTCAAGACCAGACATAATGTTTGCTGTTTGTCTGTGTGCACGATTTCAAGTCACTCCAAAGGTTTCTCACCTACATGCTGTCAAAAGGATATTTGAGGTTCCTCAAACATCACCAAAATTGGTTATGGTATCCTAAAGTCTCTCCTTACACTTGGAAGCTTTTTTCGACTGTGAACTATGCCGGAACAATCATGATAGACGATCCAACTTCAGGAGGGATGTCAATATCTTGGAAGAAGACTGGTCTCTGGCAATGCCAAGAAAACAAACAATTGTGCTATCTCCTTACAGAAGCAAGAGTATTTAGCAGCTGCAAGTTGCTGTGCTCAAGAGTACTTTGGCATCAAAATCAACTACTTGATTTATGATTTAACTTCATGAACACTGATAATCCATATAACAATGAGAGCACATTTGCATTGTGAAGAATCCTGTTTTCACTCAAAGACCCAAGCATATTCAATTCGACATCACTTCATTCGAGATTGTTATGAGGCAAAGGCTCATTAATGTGGTTCAAGTTCATCCTGATGACAATTAGCCAGATTTACTCACCAAAGGCTTTGACTTGGCAGATTAACTTTGGTGGAAACAATTGGAATGATGAACCATAAGCTATATTTGGGGGAGATCACATATAAAGTACTGATGATCAAGTAAAGTACTGGTTTGGGTAGAATGGGATATTTGGAAGCACTCTAGCTACCTTTGAGGGGAGGATATGAATGATTTTTCAGAGGTTTGATGATTTGAAGAGATAGTTTGCAAGGTTGAAGGGTTGTCGTTGCACATATTTGAGTTGGACATTTTTTTAAGTTGAAAGTACTGCTTAGCCAACTCAAAGTACTGCTTTCTAGAAATACTCTGCATTAGACAACAAAAGTACTGTTCTTACGTTCGGCTCAACGGTCAACGTACGTTTTTTGCGCTAAAAACGTATTTACAACGGTAACTTCATAGTTATCCAACACAACCTATAAATACTCAACTGAATTGCATTTTTCTTTCACTTTACTTACTTTCATTCATAAATTTTTTTTTTCTAACCTCCGACGCACAAGTCCAATCTTTCAAATGGCAAATATGTCCGTACTTAGTAACAAGCACAACAAGATTGCGTGTGTGGAAAAGACGGCTCAGAGAATGCAGATTTTATCAAATCTTCACTTTCTCACTGGCTTCTCCATAATTATTCTTTGTTGGTCGATTCCTAATCTCACGGTCCATGGCTTTCCAACAATTTTTGGGCTACCGCTTCTCTCAAAGTAATCAATGACGTACCTCACATTCGCGCCAAGGTATCTGGCAAAAAGATTTTGATTTCTGAAGCAACCATTCGAGCTACCTACTCTTGATGATGAAAAATGGGAGATTGATTGCATTCCCAAGCAAGTATTTGGGACTTTCCAGAGATATTGGCTACGAGGGGTAACTTAGTGCACTACCTCACTTTCTCTAAAAACCTCCTTAAGCCCACAGTGGAACTATTTAGTTCATTTCTAACCTCCACTGTTTAAGTCCTAAAGCACTTCATGGGAAACATTTGGGACAAACATTGCCTCTGCTCTTGTAGGTCTAGCCCACAAAACCAAAAGTTTAATTTCTCCTTGATGATTCTAACTGGATGCTAGGACTTATTTTCCAAATGTAGCAACCGGTTCTTATGTATCCTAGGTTCGTTCAATTGTTTTTTGAACAAGCAGTTAGAGGGATAGACAACCTCAGGACTTTTAACCATCCGTTTCACTTTCCTTCTAAAAGTTTTTACCTTCATGAGGAAGCATAGTACTAAGTTCTCATGTAGGATTACACCTTTGACTCCATCTATGTTAGAGGTTGTAACAACATTGGCAGCGGAGGAAGAACATAGTACTAGTCCTCATTCTAAGGCTGCAAGTTCTGCAAGGGATGCTCGAGGCAGTCCAACTCAAAGTGCTGCTCATTCTCAACGTACTGCTTCAGTACAAGGTACTGCTTCCTTCCATAGTACTGCTGTTCCACATGATTCTGATGCAGTTCAAGGTACTGATACCTTGCAAGGTACTGCTACCTCTCAAGGGACTGCTGAAATACAAAGGACTGCTGACTTCCAAGGTACGGCTGAACCTCAACGATGTGCTTCTATTCTAAATCGCCCAATGATTTCACTTCCACAGAATGCGTCTCAAACATCTGGAGGAGATGAGGGGACTTTAGATATATATTGCTTTAAAAACAGGGAAGTTAGAGGCTCAAGAAGCAAACTAGTTCTCAGCTAAAACAGATTTATCACGCTCAAGGCCAAGCTCAAGAAACTGTCAACATTCAACAGCCAGTGGTCAAGCATCAGCTTTTTTTTGGGTAAGAAATCAAAACCTTAAGAAGCAAAAGAGACGAAGAAAGAAGCATAAGAAGAAAGTGGCTGTTAGTCAAATTGGGAGTAATAAGGATGAAGGAACTTTGTCTGAAGAGCACAATGTTCAAAGAAGAAGATATCAGCGACAAATCCCCTTTCCACTTTTTTTTTGGATGCTATTGCGATAAAGATGCTAGCTGTTACTCTCCTGATTTTTGAAAGAAAAAAGTGATGAGACTGATAGAAGTTAACATTGAGGAAAAAGAGCTTCTAATGTAAAGAGTGTAGAAACAGAAGAACTGGATTTGGAGACAACTTCAAAGTACTAGCTAGAACAGGGTACTATTACCTCCAAGGACCCTAAATTGTTGGAAGATGTAACAGTCCTTCAAGCCCACTCCGTCCAATTCAAGTTGTGGAGACTGAAGAACAACTTAAAGCGCTGAATTCTGTTGCTATTCTAGAACCCAAGAGGTTTGGATCATTCCTGGTCCCATACAATCTCAACCTCAAACAGCAACTCAAGGTAACTGATACTCCAAGGTACTGATCTAAAGATAAAGCAAAAGGATAACTGGTGAAGAAACCTAAAAAGAAGAAATTAACTCTTTCAACAAATCAGAGCTTGAAACTACAAAATGATAGGATTTGCTAGAAAATTCAAGCTGAATGGGTTGCAGAAGAAGAAAGAAAGAGGTTTTAAGAATTGAAGAAAAACAATAGCCAAAGACTACTTTAAGGAAACCTAGCTCTCTTGCTCAAGAAAGAAATCAATGAAGAATTTCTTAAAAGCAAGGATAACAAAAATTTGCAAAAACTTAAGTATCCACAGATGAAGGAATTGTATGACAAAGTTCAAGCATCTATTAAAGACTCCTTCAAAGACTTTATTCCAATGGATTCAGAGAAAGAAAGGGAGATGTTGAAGGAAAGAGATGCAAAAAGACTCTTAAGGAAAAGGAAAGCTACAATTGCTGAAGAACAGCCATCAAAGAAGCCTAAGTTGAGAACAGAAACAATTGATGAGCTTAGAAACTATCTTAGGGTTGTAGACTTTGAAAAGAATGCACAAGATAGAGAGTCATTAGAAGGAATCTCCATGATTACAGAGCTCCAAGTTATTGATTCACCTGATGGAGAGTATCTCATCATTCACAGAGAAAATAATCACTTTAGGGCTTTTGATACTTTATGGGAGATACTGCATGTCTTAGATAGACAGGATTTATATCACCTATATCGAGTTGTTGAAGACTATTATGAGCACATTCCTCCATCAGTGTTAGGTTTGATGCTTCTAGGTGATCTAACCATTATTTGGGAGACGGATGAATCAAGTGATGATGACTTCTGGAAGGATCAAGAAGAATGGGAAATCATAAGATGGAGGTTTCATGAATCTTCAGGAGTGCATACACTAGAGATAGAAGATGGCACTATGATTCACATGCTGGCTGAAAGAAGATATCCTCTATCAAGAGAGTTGATGATAAGGATGCTAGATCATGGCATGGAAGTTGAAGATGAGACTGAGACAGCCATTACTTTGATACATCTGTTCATCTTGTGGACAACTGAAGATGGTGACAATTCTTAAACAACTGGTATGATTTATCAAAATTTTCTTTATATATATATCTTACTTTGATAAACAGACTTAACTGTGAACAAAGCAGTACTTTGTTTAAAGTACTGCTAGTTTAAAACAAACAGTACCTTGTTGAAAGTACTGTTAGTTAAAAAGTTGTTTTTGAAATATTGTGAAGATTTGAGTGTGCAAAAAGGTTTAAGGCACAAATATTTGAACATCAAACTGTTTTAAGGGATTGAGTGTTGGTTAACCACCACACAGCAAATGGTAATCAATTCACCATGTCTTACAAACATAAGAATTGACTAGTCCAAATCAAACAGTTTTGGTAAAGACATCTCAAATCTGTTGATGGTTGACAATTTACCAAAAATTGTATGGTGATCAATACACCATGGTATTACACTGAATTATTGGCTACTCCAAAGCAAACGGCTTTTTGGTAAAGAGAACTCAAATCCGTTGATAGCTTTAATAGTTTGCTCAAAACTATATGGTCCTCAACTCACCAATGTTTTATTACTGAGAGTTGGCTAGTCCTGAGCAAACGGCTACAGGTAAAGACTAATCAAATCCGTTTATGGTTATAATGACTTACCAAAAGTCATATAGTATTCAACACACTATGATTCATGTTCTGAGTGTTGAAGTGGTTTTCAGTTCACCATGGATTATTACCTTTTCTAGGTACCAAAGAACTGACTAGCCCAAGAGTAAATGGCTACTTGGTAAAGGCTCATAAAAACCATTTGCGTTGCTGCGAAGACATGTTGCTGAGAAGAACAATCTGTTTGATGCAAAGACAAAGATTTTTGAAGAAATGTTTATGTTCAAGATAAGAGGTTTCATTTCAAGATACTCAAACAGATTGTGTACAAGATACTGCTCAAAGGAAAAAGTTTAAAAGATTAAAGGCTAGTACTGCTTTCAAGTCAAAACAGACTGATGCTGAACAAAGAAGACCAACTATCAAGAAACTTGAAGTCAAGCAAGTAGAATTCAAGTTAGGGGAGGATTGTTGGGAAAAACAAGTCAATCGGTCAACGTACTGCTAAGCAAAAGGTCAACGTACTGCTAAGCAAAAGGTCAAAGTACTGCTAAGTAGAAAGTCAAGGTACTGCCAGTCAAAGATCGAAGTACTGCCGTGGATAAAGGAATCTTAAAGGATTATTATTTAAATGGTTATGTTAGTAATTATCTTGTAACAGTTAGTTTAATGATTAGTATTGATTAGTGTTTATGTCATACAAGGACTGTACATCTACTAGAGGTTATCCTTATGTTTATAAAAGGATCTCTAGGAAGATATTAAGAGATATAGAAAAACACGAGTTAAGAATTATTAGTATTGTATTAGGGATCTGCAATTTAGGCAGATTCAAAAGGTTTATAAAAGAAATCGTTTGAGAAACTATTGTGTGTTCTTCTTAAGTACTGCCAACTAGATTCCGCATAGTTGACAGTATATCAGTGTTTCATTAAGGAATATCGATCCTACAAGTGGTATCAGAGCTTGTGAAGAGACTCTGATCTAGAAGAACTTTTAATCAATCGAAATCTTTCTAAACTCATAAAAGATGTCTGAAACAGAACCTATCCCTCCCACCTCGTCCGTTACTGCACTTAGAATCCCTATAATCAAGAAAGGTGAATATGACCTATGGTCCATGAAGATGCGACAGTATATCGCTATCACTGATCACATACTATGGGACATAATCACAAATGGAAACCAAACCACAACTGATCCTACATCTCCCTCAGTGTCTGCACCAAAGACTTCACTTGCTGCAAACGCAAGAAGAAACAATGAGAAAGCCCTTAATATACTGCTTTCTGCCATACCTGATAGACATCTTCTCAGTTTTCATGATGCTGTAGATGCAAGATCTTTATGGAAAGCCATAAAAGCAAGATTTGGAGGAAACGAAGCATCCAAGAAGCTGCAAATGAATCTGTTGAAACACTCACTGTAATAGACATCTTCTGTGCGCTGATCCATTTACATATTGGATCTAGGGAAGAACTAGATTAAGCATATGAAGGTTTCAGCATTTTATTCTTAGCATGCTTGAATTACATGATGCTACGGGTCGTCATTGAAGATGACAAAATGGAAGTTTCTAAGTAGCCTTCATCTGTGTGGCATTGTTTGTGGGCTACCATGATTTTTTTTCGGGGACAACCTGGATTAGACGGCGTGTTAGACTTTTGAGTCTTCTTACAAACAACTTAAATGTGTTATGAAGCATGAATTGAAGGTGTCTCAAATTCATACTCTCAAAAAAATTGCTGTTCTGTCCACTGAAGTCAAGAGGGCAGTAATTTGAAACAAAGTTAATTACTGCTGGAACAGAACATATCCCAAAAGGATTATACTCAAGCTATCTCAAGCAACGGTGCCAATGTTCCAACTGTGTTTCTCACTCAGATGAAATCATATGTTTCCTTCTTTTGCCTAAACAAGCTTATATGCCCACAACTCATGATGATGAAGACCTGCTGCAAATTGATGAAGATGCTATGGAAGAAATTGACATTCGATGGCAAGTGGCTATGATAACAGCAAGGATAAGGAAGTTTATGAGGAAGACAGGAAGATCCATTGACCTCAAGCCAAAGAATGGGATTACCTTTGATAAGTCAAAAATTGAATGCTTTAACTGTCAAAAGTTAGGTCATTTTGCTAGAGAGTGTAGATTTGCTAAATACCAGGAAAACAGAGCAAATGGTCGTAATGAAAAAGTGGATTGTGGCTATTGAAGATCAACTCAAAAGCCTTGGTGGCAACAGGGAAAGCAATGAAGATATTGATTGGACCAATGGAATTTGTTGCGAAATCAGTGACATTAGTGACATATGCCTATGATGCCACTGACGGACAGTCGAAACAAGATGATTGGAGGCATAGAGTTTGATGCAGAGATATGCAATTTGGACAAAGATGGACTGATGATTTTGACTGGAGCCAGACAAAGCTGATGATGCAACCAATATCTCTAGCTTTTGAGGCTACAAATAAGAGGTACCTTACTGTTCCAATTGTAGTAATGTCTTATAAACTGTTGCTTGAAAAATATCAAAAGAAAGAGATAATTTTCCAAAGTGCTAGGAATGAAATTCTAGGTATAAATGAGCTTTAGAGTAATTTAGAGGTCATGCTTAAAACCCATGAAAAGAACAATAATATGCATGGGGGATAAGTATGTAACAAATGGAATTTGACTTAAAGATAAGAGATTTGAAATAGAGAAAAACAAAAAGGAATTAGATCAAGCCTTAAAAGAACGAGATGATTTCAAAGTAAAACTTGATAAATTGGTCAAATGATTCAGTACTTCATAAACGAATGTCCTAACAAAAAAAGATATGTGTCTGATAAGTCATGTATAGGGTTGGATTCGTGTTCTAGTAATAGTATGGAAAGTGACATTTAATCTGGGGATGAAACTCTTGACTGATTCTATGTATGAAAATTTCAAAGAGATAAAGGCCTACAAAGTAGTACCTACACTACAGGTACAATTATTCACCTAGTGCAAATGTCTCCTATTACAGTGATAGATGATTCTATGCCCATTAGGAATAAAGTTGTTAATCAAGAGGAACACATAATCTAGTCTTTCAGGCAATGATAGAAATAAAGTTCATAATTGAAGATTGGGTTGATAGTGGTTGATGAAGGACTGATGTTTCAGAAAGTCAAAAGGAAACTGCTTTTAAACTCAGAGAATAGCGAAACATCTTTTTGAAACGGTCACCAAACAGTCTAAAACAGTAAGGTCAAGAATCTAGGAACAAAGGGACTTGGGAACAAAGGGGGTAAGTTATGGTTTGTATGTTTCCGTCCTATATCACCTGATTAAAGGATTGTACCTACATGAAAGAACCTCAAACACACCAAACTCATAAAACTAAGGACAATCAGGGTTCAAGGGGAAACAGACCTGTTTGGAACAACATCCAAAGCAGTGAACCATAGTAATTTGCAAGAAACTCTAGGTACCCTCACCAAAGGAGATTCCTTTATCCATCAGCAGTACTTACAAGGGTTGGGTTGATAAGTACTGCTAGACAAAAATGACACAAACAGTAACTTCAAAAAAGTACGTAATGTGACATATCAAGGGTACTGCTAGATCTAGAGTACCCAGGCAATACTTTACGAAGTATGTTGGAAGTTACTATCCAGGAGGGATAAATAGAAGACCTAGAATCTCAAGTTACTCACCATCATCGAGGTCTTCTACAACAAGGGGACTTCCTAAATAGACCACAAAAGACCCAAGAAAGTTGTAAATCGATCTGGGTAAAGATAAGGAAGTGCTGTTGGATTCCCAAGCAGTTCTTCCACAAAATGTCATAAAAAATAAGAGTGCAATGATAAGTCCAAAAACAAAAAACATGGAAAACAAAAGGGATCTATCTAGATTCTGTGAAAGGGGTAATGAGATCTTTCACACTCAAGCAATTTGTAGTATGTTACTCCATTAGGGGTATCCAAGTCAGTTATGACTTGGTTCCCTAAAAAGAGTCTAATTCTTTGAATTTTTTGTACTGGGCAAACCAGTAAGAAGATCTCAAGGACTATGCTATCATTGATAGTGGATGCTCTGGAAGTATGACAGGAGACAAGGACAAGTTGTCTTATTTTAAAGAGTTCAAAGGTGTTTTTGTGGCCTTTGGAAACGACTCTAAAGGTGGAGAATCTCAGGAAAGGAACCATTAAGACATCTATTTTAGATTTTGAGTATAGTTAGATATGTGGAGAGCTAATGTTTAATCTCTTATCTCGTTTTCTTCAAATTCTGTTGATAAGAAGCACGCATGTTCTCTTCAACAGATAAAGAATGTCTTATCCTATCTCAAAATTCAAGTTTGTTGATGAAGATTGGTAATTCTTAGAGACTCTAGATTGAATGATGTCTACAGCTTGGTTCTAAAGATTATTATTCCTCTGGTGGAATCACACTTGTTTAGTTGCACGGCAAACAGAGGATGAAGCTGTCCTATGGCACAGAAAGACATGGGGCATGTCAACTTCAAAAATATCAACAAGTTGGTAAAAGGCAATCTGGTTAGGGGTTTACCTTCAAAGACATTCAAGCTTGATCACTCTTGTGTGGATGTAGAAAGGGTAAAACAGCACAGGGCATTTGCAAGAAGATGAGGAATGAACTGTCAGAGAAACCCTAGAATTCTCCACATGGACTTATTTGGACCTGTTTTCAGTTGTGAGTATAAACAAGAAAAAGTATGCTTGGTGGTTCACTGATAATGCAGCAATTCAGTTTGGGTGTTTTTCTTGGCCTACAAGGATGAAATTGAAAAACATATGATATGCTTCATGATTTGATTGTTGGGTTTGGAAAATAGGCTAAAGAACATAAAGTGTAAGACCATCAGGTGGGAAGTGTGATCATGGAACTGAGTTCAAGAATAATACTTAACTGAATGAGATTTGTGCAAGAAAGGGAATCTAGCGGGGCGTATATAGCATTGCCAGGACTCCACAGCAAAATGGCTGTTGCAGAAAGAAAGATTGGACTCTTATTGAAGTGCTAGAACTATGTTAGCAGACTCCCTTCTACCTATTCAATTTTGAGGCTGATTGAAGCAGTAAATACTGCTTGTTATGTGCTTTAATAGTGTGTTGGTGATAAAACTCTACTGAAGACTCCTTATGAAATCTTTGATGGGAAGATCTCCTAACATCAGTGTCATGAGACATTTTGGATGCTCCTCTGATATACTTAATACTCTGGATCATTTGGTTAAGTTTGATGGCAAGTCAGAAGAAGGATATTGTTGGGTACTTACTAACAGTAAAGGGTTTAAGAGTTATACAGGATCACAAGAACAAAGGTGTCAAAGATTGTCTTTCATGTAAACTTTCTTGAGAATCAAAAAGGGGAAAAGGTCCTGGGGGTCCTGATTAGATGTTTGAACTTGACCTTTTTTAACTCCTATCCATGAATTAAATTCCTGTCAGGATAAGCAAAACTTAATGCTGATCCAAAAGACAAGGAAATAACTGGTGATGATGATGATGATTTAGATGACCGCATTCATTGTTCATAACCACTCAGCCTTTGCTCCAAGAGGAACGTACTGCTGCAAAAGAAGTTAATTTGTCCTCTGAAGTCATGCTTTACATGGATGAGATTGTAAGTTTGAATGCATCAGAATCTCATGCCAAAGCTTATTTAATGTTGATCAAAGGATTGTTTTGAAGAGGAAAAGAGGGAGAGATCTCTATTGCAAAGGGAAAAGAACATGTTGATCAGTACTTTCAATATAAGTACTGGCTAAGATACACCTCCTCAAAGTACTTGGAATACACTACAGACAGTCTGTGATGATACTCCAACAGATGGTGATTTTCTCTACAAACTCTTTTGATGCTGAGGATGGCGGAGTAGTCTGACTCAACAATTGGATCCAACCATTGATGCTCCTCTTACTCCCACACTTAGAATTCATAAGATTCATCCTCAAAGTCAAAAATTATTGGCAAAAGTACTGCTAGGGTCTCAAACAAGAAGAAAGTTTCAAGACAGTACTTTGAATCAACATCAAGCATTGCTGTCTTCATTTACAAGCAAAATAGAACTACCCACAAAGATCTGCTAACATGCTTGTTTTGCTAGTTATCTTATCACAAGAGGGAACCCAAGTAAAGTCTCTCAAGCCTTAGACATGCATGAAAGTTGGGTTGAAGCAATGCAAGTAGAACTGCTTCAATTCAAGCTACTTGAGGTTGATGGGTGTTATCTGACTTAACAGTATGGCATGAGTCGTGGTTGGAACTTAATGGGTTTGTAGTAACAAGAGAGATAAACGGTTTACGGGGTACTATTATCAAGAAAAAAGCAATCGCTAGTTGCAAAAGGGTAAGACAAGAAGAAGGTGTGGATTATGATGAAGGTTTTGCACCAGTTGCCAGAATTGATTTGAAGCAATCAGACTCTTTTTGGATTGCATTCTTTCAGGGCTTTACGGTCTATCAGATGGATGCAAAGTGCTTTTTTGTATTGCACATCACAGGGAAGAGGTATATGTCAAACAGCCCCAGGTTTGAAGATCTGCTCATTCACACAAGGTCTACAGAGTTGTCAAGGCACTTTATGGCGTGCATCAAGCCCCAAGAGCATGGTATTATGAAAGACTTTCCACTTTTCTTTTGAAGCGATGGACTATAGAAGAGGGGTATTGATAAAACTTGTTTATTAAGTCGGAAGGATAGAAGAGATATCATGTTGGTACAAGGTATATGTTGATGATATTCATATTTTGGATCTACCAAGTCTTCTATGGTGAAGGATTTTGAGATTCTTATTGCAAAAAGGAATTAAGATGAGTTTCATGGGTGAAATCACTTTCTTTTTAGGGCTTCAGTCAAGCAATCTAATGGTGGTTATTTTCTAAAAGTCAAGGACATTATGTGAATGGACATTCTCAACATGTTTGACTTTAGAACATTAAGCCAGCATCTACTCCTATTAAAGCTCATAAATCTCTAGGAAAAGATGAAGAAGGTGAAGATGTTGATGTACATCTTTACAGGTCTATGATTGGGTGTCTCATGTACTTAACTGCTTCAAGACCAGACATAATGTTTGCTGTTTGTCTGTGTGCAAGATTTCAAGTCACTCCAAAGGTTTCTCATCTACACGGCTGTCAAAGGATGTTTTAGTATCTCAAACATCAACACTATTTTGGGTTTGTGATATCCTAAAGACTTCTTTTTCTTTTGGAGCTTTTTCCGATAGTGACTATGCTGGGGACAACCATGATAGAAGATCCACTTTAGGAGGATGTCAATATCTTGGAAGAAAGATAGTTTCTTGGCCAATGCATGAAACAAACAATTGTGGTATCTCCTTACAGAAGCAGAATATGTAGCAGCGTGAAGTTGTTGTGCTAGGGGATTTTGGATGCAAAATCAACTACTTGATTATGGATTTAACTTCATGAAACACTGAAATCCATATAAAACAATTGAGGAGCACCATTTGCATTGTGGAAGAATTCCTGTTTTTCATCAAAGACCAAAGCATATTCAGATTCGACATCACTTCATTCGAGATTGTTATGGAGCAAAAGGCTATTAATGTAGTCAAGGTTCATACTTGATGACAATGTTGCAGATTTACTAACCATGGCTTTGACTTGGCAAGGTTTAAATTGTGGGTGGTAACATTTGGGATGATGAAACCCCATAGCTATCTTTGGGGGTGGAATCACATATAAAGTACTGGTGATCAAGTAAAGTACTGTTTTGGTTAGATTGGATTTTTGAAGCACTCTAGCTATATTTGAGGGGAGGATATGAATGATTTTTCAGAGGTTTGATTATTTGAAGAGATAGTTTGCAAAGTTGAAGGGTTGTCGTTGCACATATTTGAGTTGGACATCTTTTTGTGTTGAAATGTTAATGCTAATCCACTCAAAGTACTGCTTGCCTTCGGTAAGTACTGCTTAGACAAAAAAAGACTGGTCTTAACGTTCGGTCAACGGTCAATCAACGACGTTTTTGAGCTATAATAAAAAACGTATTTACAACGGTATTAATTTATAGTTATCTAACACAACTTTAAATACTTTAACTGAATTGCATTTTTCTCTCAATTTATCTCTTTTATTTCATAACTTTTTTT
The DNA here is from genome assembly GCA_026074375.1 of Tanacetum coccineum. Classification (NCBI taxonomy): domain Eukaryota; kingdom Viridiplantae; phylum Streptophyta; class Magnoliopsida; order Asterales; family Asteraceae; genus Tanacetum; species Tanacetum coccineum. The sequence continues at coordinate 11,557 of BQNB010092389.1, read as the reverse complement.
TAAAATTACAACTCGTACGCACAGTAATTTCCCTTCATAGGCAACATTCTGCTCTATGTAACTAGCACAACATGGGTATTTTGCCGTGTGTGGAAAAGTCGGCTTCAGAATGCTGATTTTTATACAAAATCTTCGATTTCTCACTGGCTGCTCATTAATTATCTTTGTTGGGTGATCTCTCTGATTCTTATTGCGTCCATGCTTCTACAATTTTGGGATACAGCTACTTCAATGTGATGAATGACGTACCTCACATCCGCGCCAAGTTAGATGGCAAGAAGATTCTGATTTCTGAGCAAAACATTACGAGATGAACCTTCTCTTCGTGATGAAGAAAATGGGTGTTGATTGCTTTCCTAAGCAGGTATTTGGACCGTGTCAGAGATATTGGCTTCGAGGGTAACTTAGCTCAACTCAACTTTCTCTATAAAAACCGTTATTTAGCCCCACAGTGGAAAGTACTTTGGTCCATGTATTACTTCACTTGCACTTAGTCTAAGAGCACTTCATGGGAAACTAAGTTTTTGGGACAAACAATGCCTCTGCTCTTGTTAGGTCTAGCCACAACCAAAAGTTTAATTACTCCTTGATGATTCTTAACTGGGGATGCTAGACATATTCAAATGGTACACCTTTTCTTATGTAATCCATAGGTTCGGTCTCAATTGTTTTTGAAAAAGATGTTGATAGGGAGTAGACAGACATCAGGATTTTATACCATCGTTTCTCTTCTTCCAAGGGTTTTTACATTTATGAGGAAAGCATAGTACTAAATTCTCATGTAGGATTACACATTGACTCCTATATGTTAGAAGTAGTAACAGCATTGGCGAGGAGGAAGAACAGAGTACTAGTCCCTATTTCTAGGGCTACAAGTTATGCAAGGGATGCTCAAGGCACTACAACTCAAAGTGCTGCTCATTCTCAAAGTGCTGCTCATCCTCACAGTGCTGCTCATTCACATCGTACTGCTTCAGTACAAGGTACTGCTTCCTTCCATGATACTGTTAACTCTCAGGGGGACGCTGAATCCAAAGGACTTGCTGACTTCCAAGGGTACGGCTGTACCCTCATGATGCTGCTTTCTATGCCTAAATTCCCAATGAATTATACTCCCACAGATGTGTTTCAAACAATCTGGAGGAGATGAGGGGACTTTTAGTTATATTTGCTTTGTCAGGGACGAAGTTAGGAGACTCAAAATGCACACTCTTTCTCAAAGCTAATCAAATACTCAAGCTCAAAGCCAAGCTCAAGAAATTCGTCCTAATTCGTCAAGCCAGTGGGTAAAAATATCATGCTCTTTGGTTAGAGAATCAAAACCTTAAGAAGGCAAAAGAGACGAAGCAGAGCATTAGAAGAAAAGAGTCTTCAGTCAAATTGGGGAGGAATCAGGTACCTAAAGGAATTTTGTTGACGAGCACAAGGTTCAAGAAGAAGATTTTAGCACATCCTATTCTTTGATGATACTCTGATTCAAGATGCTGCTGTTATCCTGATTTGAAAGAAAAGTGACGAAGGATGAAGAAGTTAATATTAAGGAGAAAGAAGCTTCTATAATGTAATGAGTGGATGACACTGAAGAACTGGATTTGGAGACAATCAAAGTACTGCTAGAAAGGGGTACTATTACTCAAAGGATCCTAAATTTTGAGGAGGAAGCAGGACCTTCAGCCACTCCGTTCCCAATTCAAGTTATGGACTCTGAAAGAATGAAAGAACAACCTAATGTGCTAAAGTTCTTGATATCTATTTCTAGACAAGAGGTTTTTAGCTTCTGGTCCCATACAAACTCAACTCACAAGCAACTCAAGGTACTGAGTCTAAAGAAAAAGGCAAAGGGATACTGGTTGATTGAAGAACCTAAAAGAAGAAATTAACGCTTCAACAAACAGAGATTGGAAACTACAAATGATGAGGAGGTTGCTAGAAAAATTCAAGCTGAGTGGGATGCAGAAGTAGAAAGAAAGAGGTTTGAAGAAATTGAAGAAAACAAAAGACAAAAGACTACTTTGAGGAAAACCTACTGCTCTTGCTCAAGAAAGAAATACAATGATGAGTTTTCTTAAAAGGTCATAGGATACAAAAATTTGCAAAAAACTTAGTATCCTACTGATGAAAGGAATTGTATGCACAAGGTTCAAGCATCTATGAAAGATCTTCAAAAGCTTTATTCCTATGGATTACAGAGAAAGAAAGGGAAAGTTGAAGGGAAAGAGATGCCAAAAGACTTTAAGGAACGGAAAGCTACAATATCTGAAGAACAGCCATAAAGTAGCCTTAAGTTTAAGAAAGAAACAATTGATGAGTCAGAAATTTATCTTAGGGTTGTAGGACTTTGAAAAGAGTGTACACGAAAGGAGTCACTAGACAGGAATCTCCATGATTACTGAGCTCCAAGGTATTGATTCAACCTGATGGTGAGTATCTTATAATTCACAGGACGAGAATAATCATTTTAGGGCTTTTTACTTTATGGGAAGATACTGATGTACTTAGATAGTCAAGATCTATGGTTCCTAGTGTTTATTTGTGTGCTCTTTGCCTCCTTAGGCTTCTTATACACGAAATATATAAGGGGAAGAGAATACTAGAAGAGTTTTTTGATATTTTACATAAATATCATACATTATTTACTAGTTACATAATGTAGTTTTTCCTATAAGGTAAATACTTGAAGTATTTATGTCCTAGCTAGTTTACTTCATGCACCATTTGACCAATAATGATAACTTGGGTAAATTTAATAAAACTTTAGGTATTGGGTACAATCGTGGGTATTAGTTGAAGCGTAGAAATATTTTTGTGGTTCCAGGAATGCTTAAACTTAATTTATCGCAAAGCGTTAACTCTTTACGCAATCGATAAAAATAATATGAACAATGACCATAATTATTCTCAAAATAATTATTTAATACTTGATTAATGTAAACGTTTAATCGTTTGATGCCCATTTATATTGGACGCTAATTTTTAGCGTACGCGATTTAACTTAACGTTTACGATTTAAAGCAAACGCGTACAATACAAAAGGTACATAGCGGATTTATTGACGACGTCAATGACCCTAAAATACGGGGTGTTATAATCAATATCCTTAGACTTCACATAAGTTTCAAAACTGCTTTTCCAATAAATAAAGCAATTAGCCTCAAAGAGAGGTGGTCGTTGCATAGATTGACCTTCTTTGTAGTTTTCCGAATCCATTTTCGTTTTAAAAATTTAAAGTACAATATATTTTAAAAACTTTGATAACCTAGCTCTTGATACTAATTGTGGAAAACTATAGGGGGAGGGGTGAATAGTTTCTTCATTTAATATTTACTTTTAAAAAGTTTATTATGATCTTATGTGAAGTTTGCACAATATTGATGTTTGGTTAGTAAATAAATGTAATGCAAGAAAGTAAAGAGTTGGAGAGATTCAACCAATACACGATTGTTTATAGTGGTTCGGCTACAAGGACACCTTCCTTGCCCTACTCCACTCCCCGAGTTACCTACTCGAGAGTTCGTAAACACTAGGCACCAATCTCCTTTAACTGGCGGAGAAGCCTCATAACGTTGCTTACACCTTTTAACGGTACAAAGCTAGATACCGGATTCTTCACAAGGTAGAATAACACCAACACTAAAATACTTGGTTTACAATGAGGATAAGAATAACTACAACTACTATATGATGTACAAGAATCAGAAGTATGATCTTGACAATGCAATGGAGATGCGAAACAAGGTACTTAAAGCTTGATCGTCTCAAAGGGATGTTTGGCAATTTCTTCCTTGAAGATAATTACCTACAAATGTTATAGAAAACTAAACAAGAACTAAAGAGAAGATGATGATTGGTAGATTAGAGAAAGAAATGCTAGAAAAATGGGTGAGTGAAAACATAAGAAATGGCTTGGTATTTATAGCCAAAAACCTGCACTGTAGCCCGGTTCTGCCAGTTCTGTTGCAGAAAGGAACCGGCCAGTGTTCTTTAATGGAATCGGTCAACAGTAACCAAATCTGAATTTTGATATGCAAAATCTTGAGAGATCATATATAATCTTGTAAGATTACCCTAAGATATGTTGTATTTGATGATGTCATGAATGATGTAAGTAGTATTTAGACTATTTACTTATAATTCTAAGTATTTCTAAAAATGGAAAGGTAATAGTTGATATAACATGTGTGTGATTTGGCTAGTTTACTTTAACGCAATTTTATTAGTTGTTATCAACAAAACATAGTAAGATCGTAAGATAGAAATAAACATTTTTACTTGTTTATTTGTATTAACACATCTAACACAAGAAAGCCGATCTCAAGTCTGGTGAAAAACTGACATTTACATCGCGTGCAGTACAATCAAATACAGACGCTCCGTCGCAACGCACAAATCAAAATCCTTGTTTAAACTTTAAACCGTTTATTTGATATCTATAAATTACCCATCAAAATAACAATACTAAAAATATACTTTTATATTGAGTTTAGTTACACGTACAAGTATACAAATTAACACATGGACTTAATTGTTCCTGGCAAACTACATATCTTTTGTCCTTGTAAGGCCATAACTTAAATAGTTATTTATGTTAATACAAATAATGTCTAAAAACGTTATATATATTTTTTGACCTCTCAATGTTTTGATAATAATAAAATGTAAAAACGTTTACGATAAAAAATAAATGTTTACAAATTATTAATCGTAAAATTCCATTCTAAGATTAGTAATCACTTAAGGTGTGAAAAAACAAATCATTAAGTATGATTAATGATCAAGAAAATATTTTTTTCTTATCCATCATATTTTTACAAAAGTATTTCACAAAAATAATTATACAAAATATTTTCGAATTAAAAGAAAAGTTTTATTAAAAACTTAAATTTGAAATTCAAATCCCCCCCCCCAAATGGAAGGTTCCATAACAGATACAACCTTCCCCACAAAAAGACAAAAACAGATGCGTAGTCTACTCGGTGGCCCCTTTATAGGCCTGGCGGCCCCCAGATATATCTGGAACCGCCAGGACCGCCCTCAGTGACCGTTGGGTTTTCCTGCCTATAAATACTGCTTCATTCCCAGCAGAAAATCACACCTCTTTGCACAAAATTTTTAGATAACTTTCTCTCTCTAAAAATCTTTTTTCTCTCTCTAAATATCTTGATCACTAACATTCTTAGATCTTGTTCAAGTGATCTAATCTCTTCTTCTCATCTCTCCTTTCTCAATCAAGTGCAAGAGAAGAACATCTCTCCTTCTCTCATCTCTTTATCGATTGGTTAAACATACTACCCGAATCTAAGTATTTTAAAAGCAAACTTTTAAAACGTAAAACGAACCTATAAACTATTCAACCCCCCCTTCTAGTTTCCACAATTGGTATCAGAAGCCAAGGTCACTCAAGATTTTTAAAATATATTGTATTTTAAAGCTTGGATCGATCTATGTATTCCCACAAATATCTAGAAGGGCAATCCATGCAAAGACCACCACTTTTTGAAAGTGACAGTTTTATTTATTGGAAAAATAAATTCGAGACATATGTTAAATCAAAATATCTTGATCTTTGGCATGTTATTACTAACGGTGATTTTCAACCTATTCAACAAAATCCGGAAACCAAATTAGATGAGGTTATCCATTTTGAAAAACAAAGTGACGGTCTTAAAAAGAAGCTTGCGAAAAACAACAAAGCTAAAATTGTCATTTACAACGCTTTGCAAAGAAAAGAATATGAAAGAATTTTTATGTGTAATACGGCAAAAGAAATTTGGAAAACTTTGTTAATCACCCATCAAGGTAATAACCAAGTTAAAGATAATAAGATCGACATTAAAGTCACTACGCACTTAAGATTATGGTATCCTAGGGGGACCGACATAGAAACAGTAGTATATGCCGACTCTGATCATGCGGGAGATTATGTGGACCGAAAGAGCACTAGCGGTATTTGTACGTTCGTGGGATGTTGTTTGACATCTTGGTTCTCGAAGAAACAAACCGCTCTTGCTATATCCACTACCGAAGCCGAATACGTAAGCATCGGAAAGTCATGTCAACAAGCACTATGGATGAAACAAGCTCTTATCGACTACGACGTTCGACTCAACGACGTCCCGATCATGTGCGGCAATAAAGGCGCAATTGACCTTAGCAAAAACCCGATGCAACATTCTCGAACCAAACACATCGAAATTCGCCACCACTTTCTTCGTGATAGTGTCCAGAAAGGACATATCTCAATCGAAAAAGTGTCGTCCGTCGACAACATCACTGAAATCCTTACTAAACCCCTTAAACGTAAATCGTTTAACTATCTACGTCTTGGTTTAGGAATGATGGAACACATTTCATAAATCGTATTAGTCCGCTTCTCCTTCTTCTGTCTTAATTCTAGTCCGCGTTCCATTCCGTGTTGTGATAATTTAACTATTTCATCCGAAACTAGTTAGATAAATTTAATTCGCGAAATGCAAATTAATTAGTCACTTTTCCTCGCAATTCCGTGTCAAAAATATAGAAGTCCGAAAACCCCTCACTGAGGGCGGCCCCCATATCTCTGGCGGCCCCAAAGCATATTTGGGTGGGCCCCTTAACGATATGGGACCGCCAACAGTAAACTCATATCTTCCACACTTAGTCAACATTTTCTAAACTCAAAAACCAAACACCCCTCTCATTGCTGTAGTGATGAAAACAAAAACACCAACCCAAAAACTCAAAATCGACCATCAAAACTTAAATTGAAGATAGAATCAACACATACAATCATTCCTAATATCATTAACATCATCAATTGTAATTTATTTCATCTATTTTCTTTCAATTTAAGTCTAGGGTTCATGATGAACACAAAAATTAAAATTGGGGATTTTTCATTTTTCTTTCAATTTTGTACAATTAGGACTACTAGGACACAAAGTATAACTAATATACTTCCCTTACACATAGGATTTGCATACACTAGCGAGTTTGGTGAAAAATTGATTTCGAACCAAAATCCCAATTTTATTTTCAAATCAGTCACGTTAGGAACATAATAAAATTGTTGTTATGCATTGTTAATACAACTTAAAAACGTTTTTAAACACATGCATAATGATCTCATGAACAAAAGTAGAGAAACATAATTCATATGTATTTTTTGACACGTTTGGATGAGCAAAATCAAATTAAGGAGCGTTTGGGTTAACTCTTAAGATTTTATTTTTAGGTCTAGTTAATCGGTACTCCACATTTGTTGCATATAGGCACACACTAGGCACAAACTTAAAATATCAATACAAGTATAAGAAATTAAAATATGATTTTGGTTGTTTTATTTTAGGTAAAAGTGTCCCTCCCCCCCGCCACGAATTATTAGAACTAGATCATCAAAAGACCCGAAACTACATTCCACTCATATCAAATGAATTTAATCAACCCTTACAAAACACAATTGCAAGTCTTGAAAAATGATACTTTCATGAGGGTAGGTTTGTAAGTCAAAATTTTGAAAATATGAATCATATTCGTGCAAAATTTGAATCAATTGGTTTTGATTGTTTGTTGAACATAAACGAACAAATTGTTCCTCGTTTTGTTCTCGAGTTCTATAGTTAACTAACTTTTGAATATAACTCCACGCGTCATTTTGTGGTCAACTTTGTCATACAAAGTAAGTCATTCTCTCTCACTCTCAAGGAATTCGGTCAAATCTTAAAAATACCGTTCAAAGGTCAAGTGTCACACACCGACATGTGGTCACTCGACTACTTGTCAATAAGTGTTCCAAGTAAAGGTCGTTATAAAACCACTCCTCCTTCTCCAAATGTCATCAAGTCTCTTATTTAAATTCCTCGACAAGGTCAAGTCACTCGTACTAAAAACAAGAAAACCATTGTCGTAGATAAAAATGAAATCCTAACTCACGAAATTCAACATCATATGAAACCATGGGCTGATATCATTCGTGAAAACGCCATTTGTTTAGGAAGTCATAAGGATCATGTCTCCGCGTGTCTTTTTCATATGCTTTATTGCATTGAAACCTCCACTCTATACAATCTGGCATTTTTCATTCTTAAAAGAATGGAAAAGACTCGATACAAACCTAAGGAACTCTTACCTTATGGAATACTTTTGACAAGATTGTTCAAACATGTTGTGTCTGTCTTTCCTGAGTTAGCAATTGATCTCTACCTCTCACATGATCGAGTCATGCATCCCTTCGCTCCTCATTATGAGTGAAAGACGCGATCGGATCATGGCAAGAAAAGACCTCGTGAATCAAATGTTAGCTCCTTTTCCACCACTCTAAATCATCCATCCTCATCTCATCCGTTGGATGACATTGTTGATATAAATGACGAAGAATCATTTCATTCTAACTCTTTCTCTCCTTCTCAATACGCCTCTTCTTCGTCCAACATTGTCCCTAGAGTCCGTCAAAATATTTCTCATGAAAGTCATGACTTGAACACCTACTCTCCAAAACTATAAATCTTCAAACTCAACAACGAGATGCTCATCAGGAAGGGTTAAGGTCAATTGGACAAGCTCTCAAGGACATGATGAGTGGGAAACGGAAGTAAACATGTTGGCATAACTATTAGAGATTCTTATTACTATATATATTATCTAGTACATTATGCTTTATATTTTTACTAAGATTGGTGAATAACAATTTCATGTGATTTGGATTATCTTTTCAATTTTATTATCCTATCATCTTTCTATGTGAGCTATTTCTAGGAGACTATAACATGCGTATAATACTACTATATGCTACATGATTTGCATCTTAGTCTAGGATCTTGTATTCTTGCTTAGATTGATTGATTCTTGAATTTTGAAGATGCTAAAATCACTAGACAAAATAAAATAAAAAACTAGAAAAATTTTGTTCTTTCCAGAAAACGACCCCCATAAACATCAGGCGCCCCCAATATATACGGGACCACCCAACAATATGGGACTGCCAACAAAGGGGAACAAAAATTTTAAGTTTGCCTCTTTTTCTGTATCATTGACCCTGCTATGCATAACCTCATGCTGGAACTTCCCTGTTTAGCCAAACCATTTCTTGAACCTTTTATCACTCAAACCATGCTTTTCCACTTTCTAACATTACTTCCATTATTCAACTTATCAATCCTTCTTCACTCACCATCACCAACCTCTTTTGACTATCATTTTCACTCTCTCCACTAATGTCTTGCTCAAACCACCATCCAAACTTCTCTAGAAAACCAAGAATGCCGGTAAGGCAAGTACGAAAGCGCAAGACATCCACTATAAAATCATCACCTTCTTCTCAAAAAGACTCATCTCCATTTCCTCCAAGAGTCCATCTTCAATATCCTTCACAACCATCATACAATCCACTAAGAGATCAAATGATCAACCAACTTCACAACATCTTCACCATCCTTGAATCACATACTAACCCATCCAATACCTACATTCATATACCACCTTTACCACCACCACAACCAATTCATCCTACTTCTCATGCTCAAGTTGAATTTCACTCAAGTTTTTGTCATTATTGCAAGTATTCTAGACACCAATTCCACTCCTTGAGAAATGAAATCAACTTCATTTACTTTCTTCTTACCCATCTCATACCTCAAACTCATACCCCTCCAAACCATGTGTCACCAACATCATCTTTTTCCCTTTTTAATTAATTATTCTCATATGATTAATCTACCTAAATAATCGGCCATCCATCTTTTGATTACGGTATCTTCTACAATTCAAGAAACCACTAGTGTAGCTCTATGCCTTAATATGTCTTTATTTTATGCTTATCTACTTTATCTTGTAATGATTCATACAATTATAGTATGAATTTGTCTTGTCTCGTATTTAGCTTCAATTGAAATCAAAGCTTCTTGTATGAGCTTATTAAGTAATGAATGAAGCCACTTTATGGCTTAACTTGCATGAATTGCTATGAGTGCTACTTCTTAAAAGATATTTGTTTTGCACTTGTACCTCTAACTTTGTTTTGTAGCCAACAATTTTCGTAAGATTGATCCCTTGGTGCCCTGAAGCCTCTCTAACTGTGTCACCAACATCATCTTTTTTATCCCTTATTTTAATTACTCTTATTCCATTCATATGAATAATCTACCTAAATAATCGCAACTTAACCATCTTTTGATTCACATACGGTATCTTCTACAAATTCACAGCTTCCACTATTTTCGCACCTATGCCTAATATGTCCTTTCTTTTAAGCATACACTACTATTATCTTGTAATGATTCACACCAATATAGAGAATTTGTACTTGTTCTCAGTATTTAAGCTCAATTTGAAATCAAGGCTTCTCTCTCTTAGACCTTTATTAATGTAATAATGAAGCCACTTTAATGGGCTTCTAACTTGCATCAATTGCTAAGATGCTACTTGTTAAACATACATTCGCTTTTTGCGCACTTGTACCTCTAACTTTGTTTTGTAGCCAACAATTTTCGTAAGATTGATCCCTTGGTGCCCTGAAGGAGGGGCATCATACATCAAGAGGGAGTCTTGATATCGTCGAATTCTTTCTTTCTTTATCAATTCAACGATCATTCTTTTTGAATTCGACAAAAAGGGGGAGAAATGGAATGAAAACTCATTAATAATTTGAAACCTTTAATTTTATACAAAATGGGTTTATATTTTGTCATCATCAAAAGGGGGAGATTGTTAATAAAAAAATGTCTAAAAATGTTATTTATATTTTTCGACCTCTCAATGTTTTGATAATAACAAAATGTAAAAACGTTTACGATAAAAATAAACGTTTACAAATTATTAATCGTTGATAACGCTCAAATTATACATGTTTTTATATGCGTTATCAATAATTATATATATATATATAAATTGGTTAATTATAAGAACTTTTGGTATAGAATAGAGTATATTTGTCATTGTAGGTTCTTGGGATGTTTCGTGGAAGAAAACGGAAGAATACACGAAGATTTGAAGCTTTAACGAAGAAATAACTCAAGCTGAATGCTTCCCGACACCTGTTAACTGTTTTGGTCATAACTCGGTCATACGAACTCCGTTTGACGCGATTCTGGTGGCCACGCGAAGAGAATTCAATTATCTACAACCATGAAAAAGGCCAACTACTAAAAACGACAAAAAGTATGCCGCACTTGCAGAAAGTGCGACACACTTTTCACCAGAATTGAAAAGTCCTTTAATACCCAAAGTGCGGCGCACTTTTGAGGCAGTGGAGAAAATTAAAGGCAATTAAATGAAGTGTGCATTAACACCCTATGTGCGGCGCACTTTGACCCTCGAACAGCCTATAAATACCCTCCTTGGCTCTCCCATTTCATATATCTCTCATACAATCTTATATCTTACACACACACATTCATTAGAGCCTTTGGAGAGGAGGAATGAGTGGTGAGGATCCTTGGATCCAATGATCTAAACACCCATTTAATCCGCCACTCACCATCATGTAACCACCATAAACCACCACCATAGATGGTTTTTCGGGGTATTTTCAAATCCCAATTGATCCTAAAGATCAAGAGAAAACTACTTTCACGTGCCCATACGG
>BQNB010092388.1:0-26631 GCA_026074375.1 Tanacetum coccineum | reverse complement strand
TTATACAACGTTTTCCAATGTTTCAAACCTTATTTTCAACATTTTTCACAAATTCGACACTTTTCGACAAAATTCCAAAATCTCTATCGTTAACGTTTACCAACACGTTTTCTTCAAAATATCATTCAATATCACTTTGTAAATACATTTCCACTTTCAAAAGTCCGTCAAAATTCTCATAACTACTAAATATCGCTTATTTACATATATAAGTATATACTTATGTGTAGAAATAATCCGGACCATAATAAGCCCCTCCATTAAGCCGCGGCTCAAAGGACTTTTTGGGCCGTGAGTCCATAAACTCCATAATACGTATATTAAGATTTAAAATAAGCTAATAAGCTACGTATCGTATTTGGTTACTACCATAAGCCTCAAAAATAATCCACAACATACGCCATAACACAAAAATAATCAAAAATCACTTCCCTAGTGACTTTGAAAAATGACGTGGCATAACCCCAAATAAGCCAAGAAATAGCTTAAAAATAAGCCCAAATAAGATATACAAGCTACTATAAAAAATAAGCATTCTAGCATCATATATTATTCAACCATCACGACCACAACATCAAAACTACAAAATCCCTCTTTTTCCTTTTTACTATTCACGAACCAAACGCACCTTTTTATTCATTTCGTTTCCAAAAATCGATTTTCACGACGATCAACTTGTACAACTAACATCTATGCATCAAAATAAACCCAAAAGGACAAACAAAATTTAAATTTGAAAACTTACAAGAAAATCTTCAAATTTATAGATTTCGACACGAACCGGACAACCCAAACGTTGTTTAAATGAATACCCAAACACTCTTATCAACCCGGAATACACGTTCTTGATCAAAGTTGGAAAACAATGGTGGTTTTGTGGTGGTTAGGCGGCGGACGAACCACAAGCACACAGGGAGAGGAAGAGATATTTTTTTTATATGAAAATGAAATGAAGGAAATTGTCTAGTGATAAGCATTATAGATGTACAACCTTGGGACACATTAGCTAAAAGTTAGCCTCCTTGTCTCCTCTTGACTTCTTGACCGGCTAGAGCATCCTAGGGGTCTCGGGTCTTTCTTTTCGTGTCAGAATCACTTAAATAGCCACGTAATACACAACCGTAAGATTACCCAAAGTTAATTAAGCATTTTTATTCACCTTAACAAATAGCTTTACCCAATTAACCTAGAGTAATTTACACGAATAAACATATTTACATTACACCCTCAAACTCTTGGACATTAACGGACGTGTCAGACTTGTTTTTCGGCATTTCTTAAAATTCACGGGTCAAACCACCCGGAATACAAATAACATAATAATACCTTCCAAAAGGGATTATTAATCATAATAAACCACAATTCATCACAATTCTCTTAAAAATCATCACCGTCAACATGGTACAAAATCTGAATAAACTAACAAAAGTCAAATAGTCAAAGGACTATAAATGAAATATTATGAACACAAAAAGGGCAAAGGTTACAGAAAATATTAGTGTTGTACACCTCTTGCATTTGTTGCAATTGACTGGGATATTGAAATGGGATACAATTTCCCATATGTACGAAGCCTTAATTTTGTTGGTTGTTCTAATTCATAGGGTAGAAGTTTTGATGAATTGGTTGTCTAGAGTTTCTCCTAGATTGAGGTGTGTTGTATCTTGGTTGAGAAAAGATGTTTCTTCTAGGTGGAGTGTTTTCGATCTAGACTCGGTTTTGACATAACCTATACCGCTTTTAGGTGATGGTTTTAAAGATGGTTTCTTTGACTCATCAATGCTATTATGTATTAGTTTCTTCCTAGTAATAACAAAATCCGATCTAGAAGACATAGGTGGACTAAAAACGTGTTATGTCCCTTTTTTGCCATAGGTGCGACTCACGGATCCAAGTAAGGTGGATCCGTGCACCTTTATGGTGGATCCGTTTGTCGCCTTTTCAGCGGATGATCCAACAAAACTCATGTTTTTAGTTCCGCTTGTTGATGCTTTACTATCATCAAATCCTAGACCATTTTACATTAGGTGACTTTTTGATTATTTAACATTCTCTAAGATGAATTGGCGCTTTTAATCAAATTTAACTTGAAGTTTCAATAAGTTTTAACATTTTCTGATTAAGTTCTTCACATGACATACAACCTCAATCTCAATTCTTTGACTTCTCACAAGTAATCATAATATTCTCGATCAACCCTAAAAATTCTTTTCTAAAAGATCTCTTTAGTTTTCAACATTTTATTCATGTTAATATTTTTTTAAGACTAATTTCGCATAAAGCAATCGTATACCAATTGCATACATCATTATCCCAGAGAAGATGGCATTGTCCCTATAATAGGAAGGAGTTAAGAGTTTACCTGCATTTGACGATTGAGCAATGAGACAAGTTACATCGATGTTATGTCTTCGCATTCCCCCCCCAAATTTTTCGCAAACTCTTCAAGAAGACACCCTCCAAAGAAGCTATTTGAACTTTGAATCGATCCAGGATGTATTGGACAATCGCCAATGAGTAGTGATTGGATCACCGCAACTAAAACATTCCGGCACTCTTGTCCTTTCTTCTCATCACTTTGTCGGAATGACTTCTTTTCTCTCTTGTTGCCTAACCAAATTTACCCTTTTCTTCTAAAGAACTTTTAAATTTCTTACGGCCGATGTAGCATATTCTTCGTCATCCACTTCCGGAGATAGTCAAGTTTCATCAACACTAGACCTTATCTTAGCTTATCAGGCAATGGACTTAACTTTTTCCATTTTGCCTCTATAAATTTCGGAATCCTTTTCCATGACTACTTCATGTACTTTTAGATTGCCGATAAGCTCGTCTAGAACTAGTAATGACAAATCTTTTAATTCTTCAATCGCCGTGACCTTTGCTCTCCATTTAGATGTAGACCCCTAAAAAAATCCTAACATAGTTCTAGCCTAGAGAAACCTCATAAAGAGCTTAAAGACTAGTAATAAATGTTAAATCTAGCAAAACCAGCTATCAATAGATTCTTCTTCAAGGATAGTAAATTGTTCATATTGTTGAACAAGAAGATCAATTTTATTATCCTTTACTTGGCTATTACCTTGATGTGTGATTAACAACGATTGCCAAATATCTTTAGCCATTTTACACATAAAAATTCTTTCATATTCCTTTTTAGGTAAAGCATTATAAAGAACCATTTTAGCTTCATTATTTTTAGCAAGTTTCTTTTTAAGATCGTCGGATTGTTCTTCAAAAGGAACAACCTCTAAAATTTGGGTAACTTTGTTTTTGGCAACCGGTGGAAAATCACCATTCAAAATAATATGCCAAAGATCTAAATCTTTTGCTTTCACATAAGTTTCAAATCTATTTTTCCAATAAATAAAATGATCACTTTCAAAAAGAGGTGGTCTTTGCATAGATTGCCCTTCTAGATATTTATCTGAATCCATAGATCGATTCAAGCTTTAATGTACAATATACGTTAAAGATCTTGGGTTGATAATAAGAGAAATGGACCTTGGCTTCTGATACCAATTGTGGAAACTATAAGGGGGTTGAATAGTTTTTAACGTTTTAAAATTAAAAACTTAGCATTGTCTTACTTATGTGAACCAAGAATATAACACAAGTTATAAGATACGAGCATAAGTAAGTAACTAATCTACGAAATATATATTAGAATATGATAATTCACCATTGAAGGCTAATTGATTTGCTTGTCTTCAATTGATAACAACTATCCTATATATAGGATATAAGAGAACATTCTAGAATCGATACCAAGGGCTTGAGCCCAATACAAATTAATGACTAATAAATACTAATGAATGTCTTGACTTGACTTGGATGATGATTATTGACTCTTGACTTTTATTGTTGAACGTTGACTTGATTTATACAAGGCTAATACTCCCCCTCAGTGTGAGCGGGAGATCTTCGGACGTTCAGACTGGAGCGAAACTCAAGAAATAAAGCTGTGGGGAGACCCTTAGTAAAAATATCTGCATACTGAAATCTGGAAGGGACATGAAGCACACGAACCTGACCGGAAGCAACATATTCTCAAACAAAATGAATATAAATCTTGATGTGTTTAGTACGCTGATGCTGCACAGGATTAGTAGACAGATACACAGCACTCACATTATCACAATAGACAAGAGTAGCGATAAAGAGAGGAGTGTGAAGTTCAAGCAACAATTCCGAAATCCACGCAGTCTCAGCAAGCAACATTCCGCACGCCCCGATAATCTGCCTCAGCACTAAATGAGATAATGTAACCTGCCGTTTGGCAGACCAAGACAAAAAGGTAATCACCAAGGAACACAAAGATAGCACCAATACCCGATGTAGACCTAGCGAGTAACAGGGCACCAGCCAATCAGCATCTGTAATAATCAGTGAGTCGACTATTGGATGAAACATAAAGCTAGAAGCCATGGTCAACTAGTCCCACGAACAAAGCGCAAAATTACGCTTCAAAGCAGTAAAATGTGGATCCGAGATCATGCATGTAAAATACAAGAATCTGACTGGCAACAGCATAAGATATATCTGGGCCGTGTAATGTCCAAATATTGAAGGGCACCTCAAGGCTACGGATATAAAGTAGGGTCACCACAGAACCGAGTTGTGACTCATGTCCAAAGGGTTTGCATGGATACAATGCTGCAAGTTGAGATCCCGCGCTCAAGAATATTATCTCTCTCAACAACAACAAACGGATTGTAGGAGTGGTGTGGGAATGTGTTGGAGGTGGTAGATAGGGAGAGAAAAGAGAGAGATAAATTTCTTGAGCGCGCTCACATGCAGCATTGCAACCCGTGCCGGACCCCTGTGGACACTGAGTCCAAACTCGGGTATCTGATGGAGACCCGACTTTATATCAGAAGCCTTGCAGGTCCCTTCAATATTTGACATTCACACGCCCAGATATATCTTATGCTGTGCAGCAGATCTGTCTTTACATGCATGATCCTCGTGATCCACATTTTACTGCTTTGAAGCGTATTTTGCGCTATGTTCGTGGGACTATTGACCATGGACTTCAGCTTTATGTCTCATCCACTAGTCAACTCACTGCTTATACAGATGCTGATTGGGCTGGTTGCCCTGTTACTCGTAGGTCTACCTCCGGGTATTGTGTGTTCTCCATTGGTATAACCTTTTTGTCTTGTCTGCCAAACGGCAGTTACATTATCTCATTCTAGTGCTGAGGCTGAATATCGAGTGTTGCGAAAGTTGTTGCTGAGACTGCGTGATTCGAATTTGTTTGCTTGAACTCACACTCCTCTCAATATCGCTACTCTGTCTATTTATAATTGGAGTGCTGTGTATCCTGTCACTAATCCAGTGCATCATCAGCGAACTAAACACATCAAGATTTATATTCATTTTTGTTTGAGAATAGTTTTGCTTCCGGTCAGGTTCGTGTGCTTCATGTCCCTTCCAGATTTCAGTATGCAGATATTTTTACTAAGGGTCTCCCCACAGCTTTATTTCTTGAGTTTCGCTCCAGCCTGAACGTCCGAAGATCTCCCGCTCACACTGAGGGGGAGTATTAGCCTTGTATAAATCAAGTCAACGTTCAACAATAAAAGTCAAGAGTCAATAATCATCATCCAAGTCAAGTCAAGACATTCATTAGTATTTATTAGTCATTAATTTGTATTGGGCTCAAGCCCATGGTAACGATTCTAGAATGTTCTCTTATATCCTATATATAGGATAGTTGTTATCAATTGAAGACAAGCAAATCAATTAGCCTTCAATGGTGAATTATCATATTCTAATATGGTAATCAGAGCCAACCCTAAACACTTCAAAAAAAATACACGCCCCTAAATCCTTAAATCTGCCGTTGCATTTTTTTCCTGTCTTTGCTTGCCTGCTGCTGCTATCATTTGCTTGCATTATTTCCCTTTCATATCGCATGCTTAATTGTTGCCGTATTACTTTTCTTCTAAGCGCACATCATGACAAGTTATAATAACACAATTGGTCTACCTGCTGTTCACACGTCTCAAGGTGTTACCAATCAATATAATGTTGCATTATCAAGCTACTTTAATGGATCATATCCATTTACACCCAACATGGGCTTTGTTAACTTCCAACAGTCCAACATGGCCGAATCCATTTCACACCCTATACCCCTATACTCGGCCCAACCCAACAATTTGGGTTATGTTTATCTTCAGTCTGGACTTGGACACTATTGTCCATCACCTGCTCAGCCCGCATCATACATGACACACCCTCAAGCTAATTTGGTGTCTTCTGTGCCAATTCAGCCGGCCCAAGTGCAACCCCAGCCGGCCCAAATACCAATCCAGCAGGCCCATCCATACTCGTCTTCACAAGCGTTCCAAACGATGACTCTACAAGAATCAAATTGGAACATGGATACTGGGGCGTCCTCTCATCTAGCCGAGAACACAGGTATGCTCACTTCTTTTAGCAATCCAAGCTTGTATAAATCTGTATTTGTTGGCAACGGCCAACCCATACCCGTGACTCACACGGGCCATAGCCTTTTGCATACACCACATAAACCCCTTCACCTTCATCATGTTCTTGTCACACCTAATATAATTAAAAATTTGATTTCGGTTCGACAATTCACTCGTGACAATAATGTGTCTGTTGATTTTGATGCTTATGGATTCTCTGTGAAGGATTACCAGACCCGCCGGCTTCTTCTCCGCTGTGATAGTACTGGTGATCTATACCCTGTCACTCAACAACCATCCTCTACCACAACCTTTGCTTTGCTTTCATTGAGCCCCACCACGTGGCACAGACGCCTTGGACACCCGAGTGAAGATATGCTTCGTCGTTTAGAGTCTTCTCATTTTATTTCATATAATAAAACAAAGTTGCCCGCTTTGTGTCATGCTTGTCAATTAGGCAAACACACTAAGCTTCCTTTTTACAGTTCCGAGTCGAATGTTGGGTCTGTATTTGATATTATTCACTCTGATTTATGGACATCCCCCATCTCAAGTGAAAGTGGCATTAAATATTATGCTATTTTTTTGGATCACTTCTCGCATTATGTTTGGGTGTATCCTTTGCTTCATAAATCCGACTTGTTCGATACCTTTGTTACTTTTCGCGCATATGTGAATAAACAATTTAATGTTGATATTAAGGCTTTGCAATGTGACCATGGAGGTGAGTATGATAATACCCGCTTTCACAACCTTTTTCGCCAAAATGGCATGCAGTTTCGGTTTTCTTGTCCCAAAACCTCTCAACAAAATGGGAAATCGGAACGTATGCTACGCACCCTTAACAACATTACCCGCACCTTACTGTTTCAAGCACACATACCTCCATCATATTGGGTAGAAGCCCTAAACATGGCCGCTCACCTTTTAAATATCCTTCCATCCACTGCCATCAATAATGAGATACCGTTCACTAAGCTTCATAACAAACCACCCACATATGATCATTTGCGAGTGTTTGGATGCCTTTGTTATCCACACATTTCCTTTGATCATAAACTTCAACCTAGGTCCACAGCATGTGTCTTTCTTGGTTACCCGGCTCTACATCGAGGGTACCGTTGCCTTGACCTTTCAACCAACAAAATCATAATCTCCCAACATGTCATCTTTGATGAAGACCAATTCCCTTTTGGGTCCATGATGCCCGACACAACCCCATCCTACGATTTCTTGCTACCCTCTCACAACACCCATACGTCCCAAACTACGCATCCTAACAATCACCAATTACCTCCTCCAACTGCCATGCCTCTATCTCCTACTCACACGAGCCCTACCCAATCGCCTCAAGCCCAACCACAATCCCCACACCACCCCCTTACCCCTCGTACTCTACCAACCCACCAACAAATGTTGATCCCTCCTTTATCTTCAACTCACAAGCCCACTACATTTAGCTCAACACCGAATACCCATATCACCTCACTTGCTGCTACTGCTTATGGGAACGCCCTAACTACCAATACTCATCATATGGTCACCCGTGCAAAAGCCGGAATTTCAAAACCTCTTATGCGTATGAATTGTCATGCCACCACTACTTCGCCTATTCCTCGCTCTCATTTACATGCTCTTCGTGACCCTAATTAGTATAAGGCTATGGTAGATGAATATAATGCTTTGATTTCTAACAGAACGTAGGCTCTTGTGCCTCATCCAGCTAATGTTAATATTGTTTGATCTATGTGGCTTTTCAACCATAAGTTTAATGCAGATGGCTCGTTGAGTAGGTATAAAGCTTGATTGGTTGTGAATGGTTGCAGTCAATAGTAGAGGATTGATTGTGATAAGACCTTTAGCCTGGTCGTCAAACCGGCTACTATTCATACTATTTTGAGTCTTAAAGTGATACGTGATTGGCCTATTCATCAGCTTGATGTGAAGAATGCTTTTCTTCATGGCCAGTTATCTGAGACAGTCTACATGCATCAACCACCAGGGTTTGTTGATTTCGCCCACCCTGATTATGTTTATCATTTACAACGTTCTTTGTATGGACTTAAACAAACTCCTCGGGTATGGTTTTAGCGGTTTGCTAGCTTTATTACACGTGTTGGTTTTCAGCATAGTAAAACCAATACGTCACTATTTGTTTATCACATGGGTTCGGATGTTGCTTATCTGCTCTTATATGTGGATGACATCATACTCACAGCTTCGTCTACTGCTCTCTTACAGAGCATTATTACATTACTTCATAATGAGTTTGCTATAACTGACATTGGCTCTCTCAATTATCTCCTTGGTGTATCTGCATAACAATCGAAGTCTGGATTGTTTTTTTCTCAGTCTAAATTTGCAGAGGAAATTCTTGAGCGCGCTCACATGCAACATTGTAACCCATGCAAGACCCCTGTAGACACGGAGTCCAAACTCGTGTCTGATGAGACCCTGTCATGACCCACTTTATATCGAAGTCTTTCAGGTGCCCTCAGTATTATGACATTCACACGCCCAGGTATATCTTATGCTTGTGCACAGATCTATCTTTACATGCATGATCTCGAGCTCCCACATTTTACTGCTTTGAAGCGTATTTTGCGCTATGTTCGTGGGACTATTAACCATGGACTTCAGCTTCATGTCTCATCCACTAGTCAACTCACTGCTTATACAGATGCTGATTGGGCTGGTTGCCCTGTTACTCGTAGGTCTACCTCCGGTATATGTTTTGTCCTTTGTGATAACCTTTTGATCATGGGTCGGTGTTATAGGCCCAAACGGCATGTACATTGTCTCGCGTCTAGTGCTGACGCGAGAAAATCGAGGAGTTGCGAATGTCTGTTGCTGAGACTGAGCGTGGATTCAGAATTTTGTTGCATGAACTTTCACACTCCTCTCTTTATTACTGCTTACTCTTGTCTAGTGTTATAATGTAGTGCTGTGTATCTTCCTACTAATCATGTGCAGCATCAGCGAACTAAACACATCATTTGATATTCATTTTGATCGGAATATTTGCTTTCGGTCTAGGTTTCGTGTGCTTCATGTCCCTTCTAATTTCATTATGCATATATTTTAACTAAGGGTCACCCCACCTCTTATTTTTGAGTTTCGCTCCAGCCTGAACGTCCGAAGATCTCCTGCTCACACTGAGGGGGAGTATTAGCCTTGTATAAATCAAGTCAACGTTCAACAATAAAAGTCAAGAGTCAATAATCATCATCCAAGTCAAGTCAAGACATTCATTAGTATTTATTAGTCATTAATTTGTATTGGGCTCAAGCCCGGTAACGATTCTAGAATGTTCTCTTATATCCTATATATAGGATAGTTGTTATCAATTAAATAAAAAAACAAAAAAAATAAGAAAAGAGGATATAGGGAAGACAAGCAAAACAGATTATAGCCTTCAATGGTAATTATCATATTCGAAAGAGTCCAAAAAATAATGAATGGAGAAACAACTCGGTGTGAACATTATGGCGGTGCAAGTTCAAATCGGGTGGCTTTGGACGTGGCCGGGGAGGAGGTCGTGGGTCCGAGAAGGAGCCGAGATGGGGATAATGAACGTGACCAACGGATGCAATGTACATGTTACATATGTTGAGAAACAATTAAAAGCCTTTTAGCGAAGAAATGACATTTAGATGTGGACCGAGTTGGTGGTCGGAGTCCAGAAAGGTCGAAAATCGGATTTGTTCGAAAGAACATACGATAATTAAGTGTTTGTTGCGAGTGAAGGGTCTGATATAAACGATTAAGGGGGTGATTGTTGGGTTAATCGTTTATTTAACGGGGTTCACGTATGCATGGCAGGAAGATTTTAATAAGTATCTATGTTTTTATATACATATATTATATTATGTTATAGTTTTGGTAGTTTAAATTGGTATTTCACTTGACCAAAGTATTTGATCCTAGTTTAGTTTTACCACTTTGATTTGATCCTAGGTATACTTTTTTCACTAATTTTGTATTGAAAAGGCTATATAATAGGCTATATATTTATATGAGAAATGTCCTTTATATCTTCAGTTTCCCAACAATTATCTCACCATAAACTTCAGTCAGGCCTAGCCTTGAATCTTTCTCGACATGTCCTAATGAACCAGCCCGAGTTATAATTCCCAAGCGCATCTCCCGCATTCACGCGCTTGCCACCTTCATCGGATTATCATTCTGTTTAAGTTACGAATACCGCCAGTCAAGATGTGGGAAATGCAGAACTGGAGGGAATATGTGGAAGACCCAATAACAACTTCAGGTTGTAATTCTAGCTCAGCTGCAATTTGACACGGTCCATGAGCAACAATGCGGTGTCTGGGGCTCTAAGAGTCCAGCTCTACAAGGGAGGAGTAGACTAATTGTATTATTGTAAGTCAATGGATAGTGATAGACCGGTTACATGTTTGAATATTAAGGATGAGAAACTTCCTGGAAAAGTACTAATTTTGATGTTAAACAAAACCCACACGACTCAGTCTTTCGAAAATAGAACGTGTGGGGTTCAAACTAAGGAATTTATTTTTCAATAATTGCATGTATTAGTAAACTAAATTTCTTTAAAAAATGCTAAATACATTGTGCGTTGTTCAAGTTAAGTACAAACAAAACCAGTCATTAAAATGAGGAACCTAAAGAAATGAACTCCACAAAAACAATATAAGATGGTGCACTTTACGGTTTTACCCCCTATTTCTCAAACCATGCATTTAGTAAAAACTGAGCAATCTTATATTCATTGGTGTTAACAACAACAACAACCGCAACACACCAAGAACAACAGATGACTCCGAAAAATGGCCAAAGATGAAGAAGAAAGGATGGCCAAAATGTTGGAGTGGTCAAAAACAACAACCCCTCCATCAAATATTGTAGCTCCGTCACCAGGAGGTCCAGTTTCGTGCACGGCCGCTTGCATGGATATTTGCATGGTGTTAGAACCTCCTAGCGAGCATGTTTGCGAACTAGCGTGTGAATTTGGATGTGCACAAGTACGTGGTAGAGGAAAAATCAAGCATCTTCCTCATACGCATAAACATAACCATGTGGATCATCATCGTGACATTAAAGATTTTGATTTGAGATCGAATATATGTGATAGTATTTGTGTACTTTCATTTCAATAGATCTTTGAGTGGTCGAAAAGTTTTGGTAATTCGTTTTTGGGACCATGTTTGAATGGACACTAACGAAGCCGGATAGTCATATGTTTCTAATCATCATTTTCACCTCATACGATATGCTTATAATCATCAATTTTACTTCAATTCATACGATGAAGGATGTATAAAGCACCATAGATAAAAATGTAAACATTATGAAAAACTTGCAACAATTCCGAGCGATATATCTTAAGATGCCACTATATATCGCCGCCTAGAGCCATAAACTCGCTCTTCATAAAACCGATATAACATAATCTAGAAATGTAACTGCATCAAATTCCTAAAAAAGTGAGATAAATGACGATGTTTCATGTAAAGCTAATCTAAGAAGAAATAAAACAATCCGATTCATAAAAATACCCGGACATCTCTCTATCAACAACTTTGTATGATTCATTAATTTTTTTTACCGAGAAAACCCTTTACTCAAAAAATGATAAACAATCCCACAACACACTATTAATGGCCTTGATCATGTTATATAACTAAAAGTGTTGATAGAAATAATTCCTAAAAACATTATTAATATTTTTCACATCTTTACGTTTTGATAATCACAAAATATAAAAACGTTCAATGTAAAATTAAACGTAAACAAGTAATTAGTAGTAAATTTTTATTTTGAAAATTATCTCACTTCAAGGTATGAATAAATAAATGCTTAAGGTGGACATTTTATAAATAGTACAAAACATTTTCTATAATTAAAAGAAATGTTTTATTCAAAATAAAATTTTAAAATTCAAATTTTCAGACCTAAAAAGGCTAAAAAGTTCTAGAAAAATCTCACTACACAAAAGGACAAAATAGGGAGCGCCCAGTCTAGGGCGGGCCCCTTAAATACACGAGTGGCCCTCTTAATTTTAAGGGACCCGCCCACCTATTTAAGGGGACCGCTCATAGACTGACGCTCCACTAGTTTATCTATAAATACTGGACTATTCCACACTATTATCCTTCACCTTTTGCACCCATTCTATCTGTTCTAAAACAGCCCACCTTCTCACTTAAATCCTTTTCATCATTTAATCAAAAGCTTTTGTTTCCAAGTGATCCAACTCAATTCCACAAGTGCAAGAGAATAAATCCAGTCATCATCAAGTGAAGAAGTATTACACCTTAGTGTGTTGTTGCAATCTTAGTTGCATCCATATCAAACTGTGAATCACTTTGTAAATCCTTGTAAATTTGTGTAGTTGTTAGATCTTTAAGTTTGTGTAAGTATATTAGATCATGTGATCTTGCCTAGTAAGTGTTAGTTAGGTGTGGATTATAGTGTGGCTTGTGAAGTTGTAGTATGAAGAAAACTTAAGTTGTGAAAAGTAGAGTGTAGTCGTGATCAAGTCGTGAAGCTAAGTTGTGTAGTGAAGTTGTGATAGATTGGTTCTAGCTAAGATTAGAACTCGACATTTAGCTTTGTGTCGTAAATCGGTGTAAGCAACGTTGTGTACGGTTTTCTCCGCCATAAGGGAGGCATGTTTGACGTATAGTGAAGAAAACTCTCGAGTTAGATGTCCTCTCCAACGGGATGGAGTAGGGGCGAAGAGGTGCTTCGTTACCGAACCACTATAAATCCTCGCGTTGTGGTTTGATTGTTCTTACTCTTATCTCTTGTCTTGTATTATTTTCTCATACTATCTTGTTAATTGTTTAGATAAGTATATTGTTTATATTGTGCAAGTGTTGATTACACATAAAGTCGAATCTAAAACTTTTACAAACAATTTAAAACCTTAAATTAAAAAGCGGTAAACTATTCAACCCCCTTCTAGTTTTCCACAATTGTTATCAAGAGTCATGCTAAACAAGAATTTTAAAATAAATTGTATTTTAAAACTTGAATCGATCTATGGAATCAGAAAAATATTTAAAACTAAAAAAAAGAAGGGCAATAATGCAAAGATCACCACTATTGAAAGTGATGGAATATTAGTTATAGAAAAAATAGATTCGAAACTTATGTGAAGTCAAAAGATCTAGATATTTTGGCATGTTATACCGAAGGTGATTTTCCTCCTAATTCAAAATGATCCTGAACTAAAAAGGATTTAAGTTGTACCTTTTTTCATAGAACAAAACGTGATCTTACAAACATGAAACTTGCAAAAAATTAATGAAGCAAAAATGGTAATTTAAAATAATTTGCCACGTAAAGAATACGTAAAAGTAATTTTTAATGTGTCAAACCTCAAGATGAAATATTGTGATACTTTTATTAATCCAATCATCAAAGTGTAAAATCAGTCAAAGCTAACAAAATATCTTCCTTGTTCAACAATATGAATAAAAAAAAAAAAATAATTTACAGATTCCAAAAGAGGAATCAATAGAAATGCCTTTGCTAAATTTAGACACTATTATTACTAGTCTAAAAGCACTTGATGAAGGTTTTTCTAGCAAGAATTGTGTTAGGAATTTTTCATAGGCATTACACCAAAATGGCGCGCGAAATCCAACGGCTATTGAAGAATCAATGAATCTAACAACCTTACCTCTTGACGAACCTTATTGGAAACTTGAAAGTTTTATGAAGGAATAATAAAGAAAGATTTTGAAACGGTCAAAGGGCAAGAAAGAACAAAGTATATCTCTTGCATTAAAGGTGAAAAAAAAGTAAGTGATGAAGATATCTCAAGCTCCGATAGTGAAGACGAAGAGTATGCTATGGTCGTAAAGGAATTCAAGAAGATTCTCCAAGAGACAGGAGAGATATGTAAGACAACTACGAGGCGCTAGAAAACATTGTCCAAAGAAGTAGAAATGATGGTGATGGTAAAAGTGAAAGAAAATGATAGACTGGTGATCCAAATCACCTCATTGGAGAATGTTCAAAGCCGCCAAAGAACAACGATCAAAGAGCATTTATTGGAGGAGCATGGAGCGACAATGGAGAAAATGAAGTGGAAAAGACTAAAGATGAAACTTGTCTTGTAGACATCCAAGCTCCCGATAGAAAATGCCTAGGAAATAAACTTGGAACCCGATGAGGAGATTATAGATAGTGGATGCTCAAAACACATGACCGGTAATCGAAAGTTATTTTCTTCATAACAAAGCATTACAACGGAGGAAACGTTATATTCTTTTGGAGCAACTTGTGCCTACAATCATAGTCAAAGGTACGATTCTCAAACTCCCTAATGGGGTTAATTGAAAATGATGAGCACGTAGATATAACTAAACATATAACTTGTTGTGTAGACAAATATGTGATAACCAAATTGCAAAGAAATATATACCGAACATATAGCAAAATAATTCAAAGACGGAAAGTATAGGTAATGATTAGGAAGGATAAATATATTATGAAAACTAGGAATAAACCTAAAGACAAAATATGCCTTTGCAACAATGGACGGAAAACTCCACACTATGCATATTAGATTAGGTCACTCTATTATGCAATTAATTCGAAACATTACAACTAAAGAATTAGTTAGAAACCTACCCAAACAAAATACGTGACTTAAATTTGTGATGCTTGCAAAATTGAAAAACAAGCACATGCGAGTCACAAGACAAGAAAAATATGTTCAACAACTAATGAGCTTAGAACTACTTCACATGGTGATTGTTATGGCCCCCTTCCGCAACAAATTTATGGAGGGAATTGTTATACCTAGTAATCGTAGATGACTATTCTCGATTCACAAGGACTAATCTTTTAGCAAATAAAATACGAAGACCTTCGAAAAATTTGAAATAATTTAGCAAAATGAATCCAATAACAAATTAGGATGGTTCCATTGTACAATTAGAAACAGATCCATGGTCGGGAAATTGATAATGAAAGTATAATTACAAAAACTATTGTTAATAAAGGGATATCGCATAATTTTTCCGCTCCTCGTTACTCCATAATCAAATGGGGTAGTAAAAAAAAATTGTCACTCTACAAGAAATGAGTAGAACCATGTTAAATGAACAATCCATTCCTCAAAAATTTTGGTGTAATGCGGTCGATACGTCAACCTATATAATTAATAGAGTTTCCATTAGACTAATTAGAAGAAACTCCATAACGAGATTGTAAAGGTAGGAAACCCAAACCTTAACTAATCTAGAGAATTCAGAAGTAATATGTTTTAACTTAGTACAAAATATTACGTCACCAAGTTCGACCCAAAGTCATACGAAGGTGTCTTCCTAGGATATTCACAAAATAGTAAAGCTTACATAATACTTAACAAACAAACAATGAAAGTTGAAGAGTCATTGAATGTAACTTTCGATGAAACTCCTCCCCCGCCTAAAACATCACCATTAGAAGATGATGAGTTAGTCGAAGAAGAAGCTAATTAAGGTTAGTAAAACAAAACCCATAGGCAATATGAATCTTGAAGACATCTCATTAGAAAATAATCAAATTGTAAATATTAAAGAAGCAAAACTCATCCCTAGAAAAAGGATATGTTAAAATCTAACTCAAAGAACTCTAGTCGCAAGCACAAGACAAAAGCAATTTCATTTGCTTTAATTTCAACAATTGAACTAAAAATATAGACATGAGATTAAAAGATGAAAATTAGGTAAATAGACCATGCAAGGGGAACTAAACCAATTTAAAACAAATGATGTTTGGGACTAGTCCCAAATCCCATAATAAGACCAAGCAAAAGACAAAAATGGTATGATAGGAATAAACACGATGAAAACGGCGAGTAACTAGAAACAAAGCTAGTTATGGCCCAAGGTTATGAATTAACAAGAAGGAATGATTATGACGAAACAATATGCACACGTAGCTATGACTAGAGTACATAAGAATACTTTTAGCTTCAATGCTTTGCGCACTAGAGCTTATAAGTTATACCAAATTGGATGTGAAAGTGCCATTCCTTTACCGGTTTTTTATCAATGAAAGGTTTACGTGCACAACCTCCGGGAATCATTGACTTTCGCAAAACTAATCATGTCTTATATACTTAAGAAAGCTCTTTATGTACTAAAACAAGCCCAAAGCTTGTATTCTCGATTAAAACCTTTTCTGAATTTAAACATGAATACTCTAGTTGGAATGTAGAAAACACACTCTTCACTAAAAGAAAGACTCCAACCTCACTATAGTCCAAATATATGTTGATGACATTATATTCGGATCAACTTGTCAAGAAATATGTGATGACTTTGCCAAGATCATGCATGATGAGTTTGAAATAAGTATGATGGGGGAACTAAATTTTTTTTAGGATTACAAATAAAACAATTAGATGATGGAATATTTTTTAATCAATCAAGATATATTAAGGAGAGAAAAGTTCCATAAGGAACATGGTCAAAAAAAAGAACAAACCGCTTCATCTTATCCATCCATTTTATTTTTATCTAATGGTTTAGATTAATTCTTATTTTAATTTAATTAAAAAACCCACTTTCACCCTATTTTTTAAAAATTAAATATCTCACAAACCGTTAATCGTTACGCAAAACGAAACATACCATCGCGACGAGAATTAAATCATCTTTCTATAGAGGGGCACTTCTATATACTTTCGACGAACTTTTTTCGAATTTTTTTTTTTCAATCATGTTTCGTCAGAGAAAAAATCTCTGGATTTTTTTTATATTTTTTTTGAAATCCACATTGTAGATTGTGGATACCAAACTCATGTGATTTTTCAAACGTGATTGAAAAAAAAATTCTAAAAAAGGAGTTCGTCGAAAGGTAGATAGAATTGCCTCCCCTATAGAAAGATAAAAAAATTCTCGTGATACTTTCGACGAACTTTTTTTCTGATTTTTTTCATCACGTCCTGAAAAAATCACATAGATTTGATCACATCTCATTTGATTCACAAAATCACATGTGATTTTGTTGATACAAATTTCATGTGCTTTTTTAAGACGTGATTGAAAAAAATAGATTCGAAAAAGAGTTCGCGAAAAATCACATCTGAAAAAATCACGTCTGATAAAAATCACATGAGATTTGGTAACACAATCTCATGTGATATTCATAAAATCAGCATGTGATTAGTGATTACAAATCTCATGTGATTTTTTCAGACGTGAATGAAAAAAAAATCGAAAAAAGATTTCATCGAAAATATATATATAAGTGCCCTCTATATAAAGATAAAAAATTACTCGTTTGCGATTCTTTTCACGACTTTTTTTCGGGTTTAGTAATTTCAATGCACGTTTGAAAAAATCACATAGAGATTTGTATCACAATCTCAGTGTGGTTTTATCAAAAAATCCCAAGAGATTTTTTCTGCGTGATTGAAAAAAAAAATTCGAAAAAAGTTCGTCGAAAGTATATATAAGTGCCCCTCTAAGAAATATAAAAAAATCTCTCGCATGGTGTAAATTTTTGTTTTCGATAAACAGATTTATCGTTGCTAGAAAATTTCAGTTTAAGAAAAGGTGGAAAAATGGATATGAATAAATGAGTGTTAGGATTAACCCATTTGTTTTTTTTTGCCCTTGTTTTTTTAGGATCTCAACTCATATTAAGGAAATGCTTAAGAAATATTGACGAAAAGACCTTAAGCCAATAAAAACCTCTATGTCAACGAAACCAACTCACGAAGAGAACGAAGAAGGTGAGCCGTATATAATACCAAATAGTTAGAGGCAATGAAAGGTAGTTTATTCTACTATCGGCAAGTAGACCCGATATCATGTTTAGTGTTTGCCTTTATGCACGCTTTCAAGAGGATCCCAAAACCTCTCACCTAGAAGCGGTTAAACGTATCTTCCGATACATTAAAGGCACTACGCATTTAGGATTATGGTATCCTAAGGGATCCGACATAGAAACAATAGTGTATGCGGATTCGGATCATGCGAAGTATTACTGGATCGCAAGAGCACTAGTGGTGTTTGCTACGTATATGGGATGTTTGCTAACAACTTGGTTTATCCCCGAGATCAAACGCTCATGCCATCTCACAATCGAAGCGAATATGAACACCGGAAAGTCATGTCAAAAGCTCAATGGATTAAACAAGCTCACATAGATTATGTGCTTTAGGTTAGACACATTCCAATACTGTGTGACACAAAGGGGCAATAGTGACTGTAAGTAAGAATCCCTATTTAAAACACTCACTAACCAAAACACATTGAGATAGCCCATCACTTCCTTCGCGATAATGTTCAAAAAGGGAATATCTCTATAGAAAATGTATCATCGGAAGACAACATAACCGATATTCTAACTAAACCACTTAAACGTGAGCCATTTAACTACTTACATCTAGGTCTGGGAATGATGGAACAAATTGATTAAGTTTTCGGCATAATAAAGAAATGATAATCATCAATGAACCATTTGTCAAAAATCTGAGAAATTTTTTTCTCAACAGGTGGTGGCCCCCTTAATTCATAAAGGGTGACCCCTTTAATTTTAAGGGGACCACCCACCTGACTGACAATTTTTTTTTTCTTCTCTCTGTGTCTAAGTTTCTATTTACACAAAAACACAAAATTGGAAAAGTTTATAAGCAAACTTTACTAATTCTTCTATCTAAATGCATATCTCATTATACATATATACAATAGTCCCAATCTATTACTTTCTAAAAAGTTCTTCTCACAACTAGGAGCACATAAAAATCAAGTTTCATTTATTGTTAAGATATGCTAAAAACATTTTTTACATATGCATAATGTTCTCTTACTTGTTGTCAAAAGTATATAATCTAATATATATTTTCGACAATCTTGGTTGAGCAAAAATTAAATTTGGCATTTTAAGTCCGTTTTCGGTTATTTTAGCTCGTTTTTAAAGGTAAAAGGTATGTGTAATTAAACACATACCAGGCACACACTAGTATTTGCACAAAAGTTTGGTTCATTTTTTTAACTTAACCCTCTTGTCAAGAAAAATTCTTTGTGCATTATATCTAATTTCTATTTTATATGTTCTTTACTCTTTTGATCTTCAATTCATATATGATTATATGCCAAAATTATGTGAAATAGCTTTGTCTTACAACTTGTCATATATATGTAAAATGTTGAATGCTTAATTGCTATGTGCTAAAAAATCTTAATTGCCATAAAAGGATGGACTTGCTGTAAATTAACCACCAAAACAGAAACCCTCAGATAAAATTTTGAGAAAAATCAAATTTTGGGAAATCTAGAAAATGGCAGTAGGCGGCCCCCTTAATTCATAAAGGGCGGTCCCCTTATCTTTAAGGGGACCGACCCCTAATTAAGGGTACCGGCCTAGACTGTGACGGGTAAAATAGTATTTTCATCCCTCTCTAACCTAATACCCTTGATTAACTCCTGATTATACCTTTTAAATATATATAAATAAATATAAAATACTTATAAATATATAAATATAAGGATAAGAATCAAAAATCTCTCAATTGTAGTAAACCGGAAGTATGATTCTCGGGTCGTTATCCCCAACGAGGAATGCAATTGAAAGTCGAGAGTCGTGTTGATAATTGATGCTTGAATGGAACAAGATTTTGATTGGTTTTCTAAAACTATAGGAAAATTAAGGCAATTTACACTAAAAAATTAAGGCAATTTACACTAAAATCAATTAAAACAACATAATTTAAACTAAAAACGCAAAACGGGAATCCTAAAACGCGACCGAAAAACTAGCTAAGGCAAATATTAACCCTAAAAAGCAAATTTGGTTTCTAAACCTCTAAAATGACAAAAGAAAATTTTCTAAAAAAGATTTATATTTTTTTGACTTTTTTATAATTTTTTATGAATTAAAAACCTAATTAATCAATTAAAATTCTAGAAAATAGCAAATTAATCCCTAAAAATTCCAAAAAATGATTTTCTACTTTAGAAAAGTCTAAAATATCATAAAAACTCAGAAAAATATTTTTTACTACTTTTTATAATTAAAAGCTATTTTCTAAAATTAATTTAAAATAAAACTAAAAATGAAATTTAAAATCTAAAAATGATGAAAAAGATTATAAACTTTGTAAACCTAAAACTATTTATTCTAAATCTAAAAACTATTTTTTTATATTTTTCTGATTAATTAAACTATTTTTAAATGATTTTCTAAATTTGAGCTACGAAAATTAATAAAAAGTAACAAATAAAGATGGAAAAATCTGGAAAATTGAACAAAAGTCCTAAATGTTATGAAGTTGGCAGGAAAAATAAGCTGGTTAAGCCAGCTTATCAAATAAGCTAAGAAAAAGCCCAAATAAGCTTCGAAGTGGTATTATGAAAATGGGGTGAAAACGTGTTTAAGTATATTAGTGGTGCAAAGTCTAACGGAAAAGTCCCAAGGGCGCTAGTGGTAGAGGGTGCTGTGTTAAAATGCTTGGTTGAGTGATGGTTGAGGTCCTGGGTTCGAGCCTTGGCTCACCTAGGGCTTCCCACCTTCCCAAGCATTTTTGTTTTGCTAAATTTTTTTTACAACTTTTTAAATAAGCAATTTTTTTGCAACTTTTGTAAACGCACTTTTTTTAGGAACCAAAAATAAGCACAGAATAAGCTTCTAAATAGTGACAGAAAGCTTATATGACTTAAATACTAAACTGTTTGCATTTTTTAAACTAAATAAGCACTTCTAACAACAAATAAGCTAAAAAGAGATTAAACCCTAACCCTAATAAGCACCTAGGAACTAAAATAAGCAAATTAAATAAGCCAGAACTAACCCTAATTGACAGATTACTTAAAAAGCTATAATACTTAAAAAATTTAAGCTAAAATGCAAATAAGCTCAAATAAGCTCTAACTTAAAGTAAATAAGCTAAAAGGGACTTAAGCTAACCTAATAAGCAAAACTAAACCTAAATTAAGCAGAAACAATAAGCAAATAAGCTTAAATAAGCAAATGAGCTTTTTGTCAAACTATTAAGCAAACAGCCAAGGAGGGGACTTTTTGAGCTTAATTTTAGCTCAAGAACAGATCCTTATAGCTTAGCAACTTAATAAGGCCCTCAAAGCTATAGCCAAAAAGCTACTTAAATCTCAATCAGAAAGCAATTAAATTCAAATAAGCCTTTTAAAAGCAACCTACTCATATTACAACACTTAAGAATTTTTTCAATCTTTACAAACCCCTACTTTTGAGCTTAAAAATAAGCCAACAAACAGATCCTTATGGACATAAAACCTCAAAACAGATTAAATTTAAGCCTCAAAGAACAAGTATCATCTTTCAAAAAGCATTTTTGAATAAAGAATAAGCCACAGTAAGCAAATGAAAAAAGCTATTACTTCTATTAAAACTCACTTAACCAAAAGTTGGCAGATTTTTACAAATCATCACCAAATTGCAGACCAATTGACCTATGATCCGAACTTGTTTTTAACACTTTAAACAAACTAAAAACATAATAAAAACTTAACATACAAAGATCTAATCACACAACTGATTAAATGAGCTTATGAGTTCACAGATTCAAACATTGGGTTAAACAAACTATGATTTTGAGATTTATTACTTAAAAACTTAAACTAACTCACTTTTATGACTTCTTTTATCTAATCTAAGCTAACTCAAGAGCACAAAACAAGTTTTAAACCATTTTGACCCATTTTCACAGTTAAGCCAAACACCCCTTTAAATTATGTTTTGGTATTTTTAACTTGATTAAAGCTATTTAAGCCAAAATTTTGCAAAGACCAAATGTTTTATAGCTTATAGAGAACCTAATGAGCAAATTTAAACTTCCAAATAAGCCAGGTTAATAAGCTAAACAACTATGCTATTTTATGAGCTAATTGAGACAGATTTTAAGACAACTTGCACAAATGGATTTAAAACTACAACCTAAGCATCTTTAATACTAAACATCATTAATAAGCATAGAAAAGCAGATATAAGCAAGCAATAAGAAAAAATAAGCAGTTGAATAGTAAATAAGCTAAAACCTGAAAAATGGAACTTACAAAAGTCCAAGGTTTTTGAGTATGATTCAAGGACTACCAAACCATTATCCTAACACCTTCCATGATGTTCTAACCCATGGCCATCCATTATACACCATGCTCCAAGTGTCTTCATCATATATATTTTTTGGTATTTTTAAGATTTTTATGAATAAAACAGTATATAAAAGCTTTAAAACGGTAACAAAGGCAAAGATTAAGAAGCTAAAAGCTTAGTGAAGCTCTTAGGTTAGATCAATAAGCTGCATCATAGCTTAAAAAGCTTAGCAGGTTATGTAAAGTGATCAACTCAGAATCTTAAGAACAATACCTCAAAACTTTTTTATTAATCTTAAAACGTTTACAAAGCTTGGAATTTAAAAGAAAATAAATAAAACATTAAATAAAATAAGCTGAAAGATTAACTAGCTTAAAAAAACTCTCTGTCCAAAGGCTTATAATGACCTATTTATATAAAAGCTATGAAGGTTCTAGGTCCTCTTTGATGTGCTTCTTCACTAAGTGCTTCATGAGGGTGTGTTTGTTGTGTGAGAGCCTTCAAAGTCTCATCATAGCCATTGAAATTGAGTGTTGCCCAAGTCCAATGATCTTGGCCCTTGATCCTTTGTCATTTTCCCTTGACGAATAAGGGAAGAGGGGATTGCCAACATGGCAATAAGCCCTTGTAATGGGAAAGGGATGGTTTTGTTTGTATGTTGCTGGGGTAAGAGGAAAACGATGAACAGTATTAATGGTGATTTTGGCGGGATGTGGGAAGATATACAGTGTTTTGTTTATAGGGTACAAGTTTGGGGAAATGGCAAGTTTAGTCCCTGAATTTGTATTGTGGTTTTGCAAGAATTATCCTTTGTGTGATATAACTTTGGGGATTTTGGCAAATTCAATCCCTGAGGTTAGTTAAATGTTTGCACCGTTAGTCCTTAAAGGACTAACAGTGTAAAGGTTAAAAGGGGTTGGGTTAACAGGTTTGTTAAATGGTTAGATGGGTTATGGTTTTGGGCTTTGTTGGGCCGAGTATGTTTAAAAGGGTTTTGGGCTTTTATAAAGGGTAAAGTCTTATAAGACTTTTTAATATAAAAGCTTAATGGGTTGTCCCGGCCCATTAGATGGGTACGGGTTGGCCCATTAAGTTTTTCTTCGGTTTTGGCTCCGTCTTTGACTTTGACTTTGTCGGGGTTGACTTTGGTTGACTTTTTGACTTTGACTTTTTGACTTCTCACGCTCTTTTCCATTTCGTGCTCTCGGTTTTGTCCGTTTTGGCTTCGTTTTTGTCCTTTTCTTATATATCCGTTACCTGCACAATATAGATGCAAAACATACAAATACGATGTATTTTTTGTACGTTTTTGGTCATTTAAGCATGTTTTTAATGGTCAAAGGTATGTGTATTTAAACACATACCATGCTGCTAGTGAAGATTTAGTGCTGCTGAGAAAGATTGAAGAAATAGACTAAGTCTTTAGTACTGTTAGAGTATAGTTAGTACTGTCAGTACATTGTTAGTACTGCTAGTATAGTTAGTACTGTTAGTAGTAAGTTAGTGCTGCTAGCATAAAATAGTTAGTGCTGTTAGGAGATATGCATGAATTAAATTAGGAATAGATATGCATTATCTCTTCACACGTTTTGTAAGCCTAGGCATAGTTAATAGACACAGATTTATAGAGATCAATTAGCAATCATAGTTTGTAACCTAGTAAGATTCAAGTTATAATACAAAGGTTTGATAAAAGATCTTTTTTGTTCTTCTTAGTATTGTTGATTAGTTTCCGCATAATCAATAGTTTTAAATTAGTGTTTCATTATTGTTGCTTTGGATTTATCTAAAGTAACATACCCTTTACAAGCTAAAGGTTCAAGATCTATTCAGTAAGGGATCCTACAAGTACTTAGCTTTAATTAGTCTTAGGTTGTACAAGATTTAGTTAGGATTTGTGTGTAATGCACAATGGTGTCGTGTGTTATGGATAGGAAGCAAGGCAAAGTGTGCTAGTTGTTTAAGTATTTCTTACCTTAAACTAACTAAATATATAACCTTAAACTAACTATGGTAAGCTATGGATTAAGGGTACATGTTGTAAATGTATGTAAGTGATCTTGCTCCTTCCCACCCCATTGGATGCCTAGGATTAGAGCTAGGGTACAACTGATTAGACAATTTCTAGTTATATGGGATTAAGGTGTACTTAGGTGGTTAATATCCTAGATTATATAATGTTTGTCTTATGTTTGTGTTATGTTTAACCATAACTGGCCCTTATAGGCTTAATGATACAAAAATTGTATAATTTTTGTGTCTAAGGAATAAAAGTGGGTATTGGTTTGAGTCTAGATAAGTATAGG
The DNA here is from genome assembly GCA_026074375.1 of Tanacetum coccineum. NCBI lineage: Eukaryota > Viridiplantae > Streptophyta > Magnoliopsida > Asterales > Asteraceae > Tanacetum > Tanacetum coccineum. Next base: position 1,829 of record BQNB010092388.1, on the reverse strand, counting down.
TATTTCCGGAGTGTGTCTAAATGTATTTTATTGTGAAATTTAAACCTTTTACGTGACCAATAAAAATAAAATGCACAAAGTCAATTATTATCTTCCTAATAATTACATAACACTTGCTTGACGTAACACTTAATTTATTTGGTGACTGTTTACGTTAAATAATTATTTCTAGTTTACGCGATTTATCTTAAAAGTTAATTTAAAAGTAAACGCGTACTGGACTAAAATAAATAGTGAAGAATAATAGGAGTCATAAAATGACCTGAAATTGAGAAATGTTACATGAATGAATCGAACAATGCTTATGAGTTAAGCATTTCGTATACACACTCAAGAGTCTTAATGCATGAAGTAAAAGTTTTTGCGTTGTATTAACAATTTAGTTAAACAACCCTTGTTTTGAAAATTGATTAACAAGTGAAAATCATAACTTGGGGTTTTTGTCAAAAATTTATTTTTGGCGAATCGCTTCAATTATGCTTTTTGAGTATCAAAGTAATTATACATTGTTATATCTTAGTTTTAATTGCACGAAAATAGCAAGAAAAATTGAAAGCCCCAAATTATGTGATTTGATAAAAATCAAAACCCTAGATATGAAATTAAATAGAAAATAAGATGAAATCACTTACAATAGTTGTTATAGATTGATGATTTGTTGATGATCTTGTGGATTAGTTGCTCCAATTGCCGATTAGAGTTATGTTTGTTTGAGGGTTTTGGTATTTGTGTTCGTGAGTGTGTTTGTTTAATACTTGTTGTGGTCCCAATTTGTTTAAAATCAGTTATTTACTCACGATCTGTGACACACGGATCCACCTAAATAACGCACGGATCTCCTTTTGGTGGATCTGTGGTTCGCAAGTGTCCATAAAAATGGACAGAGTTGATTTTTAGGCAAATTGAGATATGGTGTTGTGTTTTTGGAAATTGGAATGTGTTATACATACTATTAGGGGTATGTTATATAATTTTCGGAGTCGACGTTTAAGTTTTAAGTAAACTGTGCAACTTGTCGTGAATTTCCCAATGGAATTCCAACGTAGTCGATCCTACTAGGAGTGTGTTATCTTTTAGCATATGTTTGACCATTACTAATAACACAAACATTTATGAACATTTAGACTCAACAAAGCATCGTCAACACAAGTGTGAGTTGCAATTCGATGATTGTTCTTTTCATCTTTTTCAATCGATTTCGTAATTTCATGTATTGACCATACATGTAGATTTTGAAGATATCTATGGTCGTTTTATTGATATTTTCTTAATATAATAAAATTCTAATCTCGATTATGTTCATGATTGAAAATTTTGTAATTGGAACTTGTAATGAGAATTAACATCTTTTGAAGAATGAATAATTACTTCATTAGAGTTTCCGCTTACGATTATTTTTGGGATGATGAAGGATCACTATCCATGACAAGTTCTATCATTCCTTATCATAATCTTAAATAATTAAATACTTTACGTTTTAAAGGTTTAGTAAATATATCGGCTATATTATCTTCGGATGCAACTTTCTCGATAGAGATATTGCCCTTTTGGACGTTATCGCGTAGAAAGTGGTGACGGATTTCTATATGTTTAGTTCTATAGTGTTGTATGGGGTTTTTACTTAAGTCGATAGCGCCTTTATTGTCGCACATAATCAGAACGTCGTCAAGGCGTATGCCGTAGTCGATGAGAGCTTGTTTCATCCATAGTGCTTGTTGACATGCCTTTCCAGGGGAAACATATTCGGATTTGATCGTGGAGATAGCAAGGGCCGTTTGTTTCTTAGCGAACCAAGATGTTAAACAACATCCCATGAATGTACAAACGCC